>VCRD01002123.1:0-16361 GCA_006783055.1 Trinorchestia longiramus
ACTGGGAGCTTAGCACAGATACAAACTCATCAAAACAACATAGTGACTGGGAGCTTAGCACAGATACAAACTCATCAAAACAACAGTGACTGGGAGCTTAGCACAGATTCTTAAAAACAACATAACGACTGAGAGTTCAGTACAGATACAAATTGCTAAAAACAACAGTGACTCGGAGCCCAACACAGATAAAGACTTAAAAACACAATCAAACTAGCGACACATAACAGCGCAATCCTTGACGGTGCGATAATAAAGTATATTACCACATATAAAATCTTAAGCATCATATTTATACGTTGGAGTTTTCCTCTACTCTTGCAGTTGTTTTCGATGGATCTCCAACCCCAAAACTTTTATGGGAAATATCGCATTCCACAAACGTCCATCAGTGATATCACATCCTTCAAACGTTCATGACTGAGATAACATCTCTACAACGTTTAAGACCGACTCATCTTTACAACGTTCATGACTGAGATAACACCTCTACAATGTTTATGAGTGATTCAACACCTCTACAACGTTCATGACCAACACAACACCGCTATAACGTTTATGGCTGATTTGACACTCCTAAAACGTTCATGATAGAAGTCCGACAACCAAAATGACAGAAACATAATATAGACCCTTATTTCGGATGATTTGGACAAATGAACCATCTCGGAACGATCATTCTTTTTCTGTCTATAAGCGATGTTGATACAACGACTATACTGGAAGGAAAACGATCAGAACTGAACGACTGAGTTGCTTAAAACAAATACAAGATTTAATTACTTGAAGCAATAAATATAATACTAAAAATAAACAAAAAAGACCTGATGGGTACGGACATAACTCTGTATCGTGTTAGAATGTTAGGATTTGTATTGAAGTAGCACTATTCTCGCTTATCACGCACGTCCTGCACAAATTGTCATTCAGTTTGGAATTTAGATACGAAATTCAACAATTGAAGGGTGGACAGCACTAGTGGACTAGTGCTAGTGCTGTCCACCCTTCATATAGTAAACTACTGGATCGTAATCGCCTCTGTCAGCGCTGTGTTAGCGACAGCACGGGAGTGGACTACTTGCATTTTTTCCCGTGGAAAATATATTATATTTACCACGGGTAAAAATGCAAGTAGTCCACTAGTGCTTTCCACCCTTCAAATAGTTTATACGAGGAGAGCTCTTAAAAAGTTCTTGAAATGATCAATGGGAGGGAGTATCACTGATACCATAACCTTGACCTATACACATCAGGCTGATACCTCCATAATGCATGACATGAGCTAGGGTATGTCCACTTAACATGGCCTGCTGGTGCACTGAACATGGCCTGCTGGTGCACTGAACATGGCCTGCTGGTGCACTGAACATGGCCTGCTGGTGCACTGAATATGGCCTCTTGGTGCTAGTTCCACCCCTGCACCTGACCACCAGCCTCCACCCCTGTGACTCACCTGCCTCCACCCCTTTGACTCACCTGCCTCCACCCCTGTGACTCACCTGCCTCCACCCCTATGACTCACCTGCCCCCCACAACTCAATGCTTACCTTTAGCACCGCTAAGGAAGCGCAGGACTCGCTGTCTTGCTTTGGGTCCGTCAAAGAAGTGCTGATTGAACATGTTGAAACGAACGAAGCTCGTCAGAGGGAAGAAGTTCCTCTGAAAACAGAAAATTGTACGACATTGCTAACAATTAATACATCTTATCAGGGCTGTTTAGCTAACAAATTAAAGTCATTTCAGAAATTGCTAGAAAAACTCCGTCAATGAACAAAAGAGTATACATGAAATTTTGAATACTCGCTCATGTGCAATTAATAATGACACAAGAATTTCCACTTGACTAATATTCAAGTCAATTTTATGAAATATCAATTTCAAATAAAGTTACTGGAAATAATAAAGTTACTGGAAATAATAAAGTTACTGGAAACCACCTGCTTGTACAGCAGCATAGTCAGCTTCTGAGTTTCTTACATCAACCAGAAAAACCTTTGCACAAAACTGATAGAAATCCGTACTTGTGAACTAATACTAACCTTGAAATGAACTGAAAACTTCAAAGGATAAACCCTATTATAAGAGTAATGCTCATGAAAATATAAATATTCACTCAATTTCATAATGGATTGAGTTTAAAATAACGCTACGCCTACACAGCTAATTTTGCACCAACCAGACAACACAAGTAAAGTAGACTGCACGAGTACATCAGCCGTTTGTATGACAGAGAAAAATGTGATGTGAGGTCAACCTAACAATAATCCTGAATCTATGATCAAAACTGATGACTCGGCAGTGGGTAATGAAACACTTTAGCGGCGCACTAGGTTCCATCGTGCTGACGAGGACAGCCACTAGCGTCATACCGCACCAGGAGCAAGCAAATATACGGAAGCCACTCGAGTAGCTTAGTAAAGGAAATATTTTCTAAACTACAGACGTTCTTTTCACGTGCATGAAGGTGACACGAATACTGAAGACACAACCCACAGAGCATCACTGAAGGTGAGACAGCTACATAACAAGGGCTACTTGCATGAAGAAACTCCTGCACCCATGAAAGTGGAGAATACTATCACGGCCTCACATATCTGGTGTCGATGTCTAGCAGCATGGAAGTGGCGGCCAGGTCGGTCTCCTTATTGGCAACGGCCTCATGAAGGCTGGGCACTCCGACGCAAAGTAACTTTGTAGCGCCTGTGGCTGCTACCATGCCCACCACAGCACTCAGCGACCTCTCGCTGAACAGGTACTGCGCCTCGCACTTGGAGTTCTCCTTCAGCGGCACCAGCTGCAAAATACAATATTTTGTTAACTTAAAGCAAAATATATTTCAAGTGTGGGAAGCATGTTGGAAATTTTCTGCTTAGTACAAATCAGACGGAGCTGTGAGGCTTAAATAAGTGCATAATGACATGGTATGCAGAGAAAATCCAACTCACTTGTGTGTGCAGCACGAAATCTCGTTTATAAGCCATAACCTAGGGATTCAAAGCGCACATCACATGCAGACAGAGTTGACATCAAAAACCCACTCTATTAGTTTGTTTTCTTAAAGATTTTTTAGGTACTGATCTTGATTATTTAACCAGAATAACACACCCAGGAAATGCATTACATAATGTTTCAAATACTTATGCCTTCAACAACAAACTAAAAAGACATAAACTACAGAAAACAATCTGAATCTATAACTTGCATTCAGAATTTTGCCAATAACTAAATGTAGTACGAAGAACTTGAAATATAGGAAATTGCTAACATGTAAACCAACGAGCCACTTAGTACTGATATGTTTTATGATAGAGATAAAAAAAATTAGGAATGCTTTCCTGACCTGAGATACCCGTAAATTTCCCAAGCTTTTATGGACCCTAATCTATTTTGCACATTGTTTCACACACAAGACAATGATGAAAAAAACTTGGCCATGAATGTGCAAAAACCTGTAGCCAACTGTATCTTTAGTTGCTTTCCTTGTATTATTCCAATTAGTTTCTACACTTTTTTATTGTTATAAAGGATACAACTAAAGTACTGAATATGTAATGAGGAAAAATTCAAGATTTCTTTAACTGGAAATCCATGACCTGTGAGGTATGGTAGGCTTGAAACTCACAGGCAATGCTTAGCCATGAATCCGTAAAATAAAATTTCCCACAAAACAAATCAGAGTGTGAAGATAATTAGCTTCCTTCGGCATGAGTACTCAAAATTAAAATGTAAGACTGATGATAAATTGTGTTTGAATACTTAACTTACAAATCATAGTACATTTGTCCTACCCTAAAAAGTTCAATTAGATAGTGAACAGCTACTATGCCCTCAGGTGAAGAGACACTTTCTTCTTTACTCACTTCCAACCTTGGCACACCTTTGAGCATTTCTGGCTGCTCACAGTCATGCACTTGTTCCCATTTCTTTTCATAATTCATTTGAAGAGGACACCCAACGAATTCACAATTAGCTATAATTTTCAAATGCAGGAATGATGATCAGTGAAAATGCATTTTACCCCTACGTAATGTCCTCTTGAATTCATAGCTTCATGGGTTTACATGACCCATAGCCCCAAATGAAACAAAACCCCATTTTGACAATAAAATCTCACGCGAGAAGGATGAGTGAGCAGGTGGTCTGAGACAGGCGTGATGACAGTGGCAGCAGAGCAGAGTGGAGTGGGGGGATGGTCTGGGTCAGTGGGCAGCTGGCACAACACGTTGCACACCGTGCAGTAGCCGCGCTCGTCTGGTGAGACACTGGCTATTGCTGACAACCTACAACACAAGAACAGAGTTAGTAATGTCAGTACAGCAACGAATTGTTGCTAATGAGTGTGTCGCTGGAAATGGGCATAGTGTTGCAAGCACTTGCTCAATTTGACAACCCATGAATTCTGATCAGATAAAGTTCAATTTAGGAATCTGAACTTAATTGGAAGAAGAAAAACCCTTGTGATGACCTTATGAATGGCATGAGCTTTTTTTATTGGCCCCTACATTCTTCTATTACATTGTAGGAATGTGAGAGATTAGTTATAATTAATTATTTCATTAGTTAGTTAATGAAAAACACCATACAATTTAAGCTTTGCTCTGCTGATGATGGTGGAACAAATGCAGTATATATTTAATGAAGGATCATCCAGTCTATAGCTTTGTTCCTTGGTAATAATGCATATGTTTTCAATAGCCTGGAAACTATCACAAACTAATTACTCATGTAAATGATGTGATAAGGAATGTACTTGTAGTACTTGACACCATCCTCTATGAGGTGGTGAGACATTAGAATTTTTTTTAATTTTTTGAGCCATATTTACTGTGAAATTATTGTAATTGGAAACATTATATTTTTTTGTCTCAAACATTAAGTGAATACAAAAACCTGAGAAGTTCAAAAATTTATTTAAAAGCTCTTTATAGTAATTCCTTCACCCATAATAACTCTATTAGAGAGAATGGAAAGTGTTTAACATTAATTTTGCATGGGAATTTGAAAAATAAACTTTTAATATCTTATGAGATTTGCTAAGTTAAATGAAAAACTTGCACTGAGCAACATAGAGCATTACTGAGAAGCAGTAAGCAGATCACTCCAAAACATGAAAGCACTGTTAAGCAGAAAAATGTCAAGAAATGACCATTCAATCAAAAAATTACTTGACCCTAGGAGGCCAAGCAAGACAATAGAGCACAACCATTTACAGACAGGAGAGATATACATGAAGTACATGGAGCAAGGAAAAAAAATCCAATGTATAGTTGTATATCTGAACAGTTTAATACAAGAAATTGCTTCCCTTTCCATAATGACATTAGCAGAATCTAATAGCAAGCAGAGGACAAGATTTAAATAATATAAATCCTTACCCATTTGTATTTAAATAATTAAGAAAAAGGAGATACTATGCCCAACATACTACAGGGTAAAATCACATAACTTCCTTTCTTTAGGAAGTTATGTTACTGCATCCTTTAGATAAAGCATGGCAGCAACTAACACACTTTAATGATGATCACAAACCTTCTATACTCTTCAAGATGTGAACGTTTTGGTTTGTTTTCCTTAATTTTTTGCAGCCATAAATTTCTGTAGGCTTTTGATTGAGTCTGATCAGCCCACATGAAGAATGGACACTCCTTTCTGTCACGGCATGCTGAGCAAGCAAAGAATTTTCTTGACTTCTTGCCAACAAAGAATCGTTCAAAGGTAATTGTGGGACCTGCAAGAAAAACATGACAGATGAAACTGGGAAGAATACCCATTAATGTTAGAGAAAATTTACTTCCTAATAACATTAATAAAAATTTTACACACAATAGTTCTAAATATCAGGTTGCTCAAAAAGTTCATTCAGCTAGAATCACACATTAGCATACAAATAAATTAAATGTACCTGGTGGTATTTTTTTTTTTTTCCTAAAGCAGATTTTTCCATTCAGTATTGGGATTAATTTAAACATATAATTAGTTAAAATTTAGTGCCTACATGAAATGCATCACCAACAAAATTATTTATTTTTTATATATCACAAAGGAGTTTCAGCTTATTTTTAACTTGGTCCCATGAATGCTCATTTGATCTTCTTATAAGGTACATCAATGGCTGATTATCTCAACAGTGATTTAAATCATGTGAATGATCAAAATTATTACTACTCTTCATATAAACAATTCTGCTTAGATAAAATATATTTGGGGTTTTAATAGTTGTTATGATTTACCTTTCAATATTTTTTGCAAGGATTTAGATACATACTTCAAAGTCAATAATTCACACATAATTATAGCTATATCCTCTAGTCATAGGTTTGCACTTCCTTTGAAGTAAATCCTCGCAACTGATGAATGATTTAAAGTATTTTCAATGACAAAACAAATTTAATTTTCTTTGACCTCATGTCCCTAATTACAGTCTATGTACCTTGTACTGTAATAGAGAGCTGTCTTATACAATGACAAAGTACACTGAGTAAAGTTTAACACATGTATTTGAATTGAAGTGCCAGCATGTACAAAACCCATACATGTATTGTTTGAATTCAGTTATGAGTCAAATTTAGTAAATAACATCAGTAGGAGCTCAAAACATAGGATCAACATCATTCAAAGTATTGGCATTGTTTCATTTCTATAAACTATAAATATTTGAAAATTCAGAAAACATCACTTACCATGAATACACACAGGATTTTGAGATGTGTTAGTGGTTATCACCTCCACTCCCAAGTTTGGAGTAGGAGCTCGTCTGCGCCATGGTGGGAAGCTTGGAGCCATTTTCACACTGCTTAAGTAAAACTAATAACAGATATCTGAAAATAGCTCATCATTTTAGGCATGAAGAATGAAATGATATAAATCAAAAAGTGTTCACAGCACGCTTAAATAACTAAGCTTGAAAAATATCTCTACTAGCAGAGATTCCAGTAAAATGAGAAAATGAGTCAGTAAGTATGAGAAATTAACTAGCTCTGTAGCTCCTTAACCCATTACCTCCCATAATTATATTTACTGGAATTTTTTAAGTAATCTCATATAAGACCACTGGGAGGTAATGGGTTAATACATGAAAATCAGGGAAGCAATAGAGACTAGCAACCACTCTACCCAGTTTGCATTTCACTGTAGAAAGAGTCGAAGTTTCAAAATTTCTCTGCTGATACTGTTGAGTTTTAAAAACAAGCTTCATGTGGACAGGTGACATGTTTTTATTCTCTACTTTGTTCAACAAAGTCAGCATTCTGAACATATCTGAACTCATGAAGATTACTTCAAGTTAAATCTGCTAACTAGGTAGCCCAAATTAGATCAAAAGAGTTAATGGTTTTTGAAGTTTTTCACTGTTTTCTTGCTGTCAATTCTAGCCAATACAATACCAAGAATGCCAGTGGCTTTCCTTGTTGTATTTTTTTATGTAAAATTGTACTGTAATTGTAATCTAGTAATTTTGCAATTTACATACTACATTCTATTGGCTTGCATTATATTACTTATTAGGTAAAACAAATAGTGATATAAAATTTTACAAATAGATTTAGTTCTTTCTCAAATTCACCTGTACACTATAATTAGTTTGAAAATTGTGAAACAATAGTTAGCAGGACTGCCAAGTCTAGTAGGTGCTGTATCAAAATCTTATTTTAAGCATTTTCTCAAACAATGTTTAAAGATTTGGTAAAATCTAAGGTTATTGTTCATACACATTACTATAAAAATATCAGAATCAGTGTGGGAGTTCAATTATACCTAAAGAAATACCAAAATTCTATAGTGATTAATTATGAAATCAAAAAATAATAATATGACCCATCTTCTTTCACATTAACGTTTTTTAATAAATCATTAAATACAGCTATCTTAAAATTAACACAAGTAGAGAAAATAATTGACATTTTTAATTTAATCAAAAGTTTCTTACATTACCAGTGGGTATTGTTCTCAGCCAGAGTGCCCAACAGAGGCATTAGCCCCAGATCAACACACATGTAACTACAATGCACCGTACCCGTTGTTCTTCTTTGTCGTTTTTATTTGGGGGATAACCCACGTTAGTTTCGAGTCTAGATTGTACTGCAGTGACCCGGACAAGCAATAAACAAAACTCAGCAATCCGTTTGATGAAACTTGAAGAATAGATTGCAGATCACATTTGAATGGTAGAAAACGGTACTATATTATTTATCATCAAATTTCTAGCTTTTTCAGAATGCCAACTTTCATCAATGTTCTTTCACTACGCTTTAGTGAGCTCTATAGGAGGTTATAAAAATGTCCTCTTTAGATATGCTGGGTAATTTTCTAACATATGTGATTCACATCTAAAAGATTCAGTAATATCAAAGCATCTGGTCAGAGAGAAAATACAATTTAAATATATTTATTCATTTGTGATTGCATAGTGATAAACTACGTATATGAAACTCATTAGGCCTGCTAACTTATGACGAGTTCACACGGTACAGCTTCGCCATAGTCGAGTGCAGCCACCGTGGTCGAGTGGTCTGCGGCCTGTGTTAGGTATCAGGTCTCTGCTTCGGGGAGAAAGACCGCGGGTTCGAAACCCGGCCATGAATACGAGCTGTTTCTCGTTTCGCGCCGTGAGCTCGCGCTTATCAGTAAGCCCTCAACTCCCCGCCCATGAACACATCCCAGGATCGCCGCATGGAGCTCACCATCATCCTTACTCTAAGAATGTTAATTTTAAGAATTTGAAAAAAACAATGTACTAATGTCTATGTACTGTGTACTTGATTGGAAATAAAGTTGTTTGTTTTGTTTGAGTGTTTAGCGACCGTTGCTTGTGTTGCACGGTGCCTGGTTCGAGTATGCATGAAGCACTGGAATTTCCTCTGCTTTTAATGCAGAGGATTAACAAGACTGATGCACTAGCTAATGAACTGACTATTTCCTCAAACTTCTAACTCAAATCTACGTGTCCCTACAAGCCTCTACCTTAAATCACAACGCAAAAGGGTGGGAACAATCGCTAAGAGTATCATCACCAGTCATTAATGTTGACATTAGGAATTAAAAATCAGATGTATATGTTCTGTATACATGATTAGAAATAAAATTTGTTATTTTTCTTCGTTTTTCTTTCATTCCGCCACAGCCAGACTCCACCACTGCCCGAAATGGTTAATCTGCAGTGATGTAGGGGGTATATTAGTAGATCAGACTTCTCTGTGATTTCTTTAATGTACATCGTTTAACTCCAGGTACTGATTTACCACAATTAATTCAAAGATAGCATACAGAACAAAACATATTTGGTGTAGAAAATATAATCTAGGGCGTATTAGGACATTGTTTCGAAAGGAAATTAATCATTAATCAACATGAAAAGAAACAAAAAGAGCAAGAAACTTTTTTCCATTCGAGTACTCATGAAATATACCATAGTTTTTACATTCTTAGTGCTGAAATCGTAATACTAGTAATCATGCATTTAGCAATGGTGCCCGTCCATTTTGTGACTTCGGGAAGAGGTCGTAGGAACACATTACGATGATGTGGAAGTTTTAGAAAATTGTTCGTTTAAGTCAAGTCAGTCAGTCAGCCTTCTTTCTTTTTATGTCACAAGCAGAGAAAATTCGATGCCTGCATGTGGGAGCAAACCCTTGAGACCAAGGATTTAGTAATACGAATACAAAACCCTAACCAGTAAGCTACAGTAGTGAAAAGACCTTTTGTTAAACCTGTGTTAATATATTTATCATAATTTGTTTTCACTATCAACAAATACATTTTTGTGCAGATAATCGGGTACAATGAAGTTTAAATCGAGAAAACTTTAAGCAATAACTTTAGATATACAGTGGAGCCTCGAGATACAAGTTTAATTCGTTCCGGCACTGAGCTCGTACAGCGAATTTTTCGAATCTAGAACAAACTTCCTGGTTAAGTACAAAAATGCAAAATATAATGAAATTACGAGCGCACAAACGCGTAGATCCTTACGCTACGAGAGAACAAGAGACAGTGATTCACGAGGGGTAAATCTGGGTTGAGGCGGATCGGGGAACGTGCGTCACGTACACCCACAGCCTGGCTCGTGGCTCGTTACGCGAGCCAATGAACGAATTTAGAGCAGAATTTTTCGCTCATACTTTCCTCGTATCTTGAATTTTTCGTATACAGAGCTGTTTGTATATCGAGCTTTCACTGTATATACGTTTTTCATATTTTATATTACCTAAATCACAATTCACCTAATAAGTTATAGCTAGGCCACTTATGAAGGTAAAACTTTTTCAATAGATATATAAATTATGCTGCTCGTATTCATTTTTAACGTTTTGTTCCATCAATAATTTTCAAATTTTTAGAGCTTCCCGGCCAAGGTTGTGGAGCTGCAGCCTACAACCTCCCTCTCTCCTGACCATGATTGCTGCTGTCATCGGCACGTCACTTTTTATGCGTGTAAATTAATGACCCTTCTTATAAGACGACAGGCGATTCTTCCCAGCCAGACATCCTTCTTGCGCTTGATGACGCAATCCTTGAGCTGCACAAGAATATTTAAATTTCCAGTTTCCTACTAAAAGGTTTAGTTTTTTGGCATTTAACACGTTGACTCCGAAGTGGTACGTATGTGTACCACTGAGGTTAGGTTCTGTAATTTTTTTCAGATCCTTCTAGTGACTATGCGTACGAAGTGAAGTTTTACACCAATCAGGCAATCGGAGGCAACGTGTTAACGTATGCTTCCAGTTGGATGTTTTCAGTTGTATTCCTCAAAGTTTGATTTGAAATCCATGATCAGATTCCACAGAAGCCACTTTATAAATATTTAAATTAATTACACAAAATCGACTACATCTACATAGATGTAATTAGTTATAAACGAAATAAAAATGTCTGTGACTGTAACTAATCAGAATGATAATTAGCAAAAACAGAGGAATTATACCTCTATTAAAAAAAATCTCAGAGACTTTTATAACTTTCATAAATTTTCAAAGAGGCTTAATCTATGATTCCCTGAACCTTTTTATGATGGCTAGTTATTGCGAGATCAAAGTTTCGAAAAAAAAAGCGTGTTACAGTAGCGATTAGCAGTGTGTTGTTACAGCGCACGTAAACAGTAAACATATATTATATAAGGCGACCTGGGAAACGGCGCTAACATATTTTGTGAAATGTCAGAGCTAAGAACATTGTTTGAGGTGGAGTGGCAGTTCAAGACCTACAGCAGGAGTTCATAAACAGATTGTCAAATTAAAGAGTAAAATATGAGCGTTTTTTAAATGAAATGGGTAGAGGCAATTACGTAATGGAAAATTTAGTAAAGATATGAATAAGTCATTAATGAAATGGTGGTAAGCGCTTTTGACCACGTAAAAAGTAACATTTTCAATTAACTTTATCCGAGTCCCCGAACATTATTTTTTAGAAATACTAGATATGACATCTTTCATTAATAAGACAATGTTAAGATCTATGCACTCTCTTCTTGGTCAGTATGAACATGTCAGTTTCTTTTTGAAATGAATGTGAACTTTTCAGGACTTTCGTGCAAATGAGTACGAACTTTTCAAGACTCTCTTGGAGACAAAGATCAACTTTTCATGAATAACTCACGGATGGATTAAGATGCATCGGCCCATGAGACACGATATAAGGTTGTTTCTCAGTCGAGATTACATAGATTGGATGGAAACAAGATTGAAAACTGTTTCGCTTCACCAGTTCTCTTGCCATTTTTTCATCAATATCAAGGCCTCCTTTTTCATGAATTGCGTCTTCAGCACCTGCCGTGATAACGTTGTGGCGCGTTCTCTTTTACCAGTTAAAATTTCTGCTCATATCACTTGGAGTTTCTGCTTTATAGGAGTTGCGAGATGTTCGGTTCTGAGACGATGTTCCACTGGGAGTTTCTCAATAACGTACGGGTAGTGATTTTACTGGCCCACCGAAATCCTTAATTAATATTTCACACATGGGATCGGTGACAATAGTATTAACACTTAGAACACATTATGATGTACATATGCACCTTCTCATATAAATTCATAATTGAGGTTAGGTTTGAAGAATTTTTATGCGTGGAATAGTATTGTAAATTCTTCAGAATTTATTGAGCCATAAGAATTGTAATACTCTGAAAAACACTTTTAGGTAAGTCTTCGGATGGAGTACGGAAAATTATAACACATTGAAAAGCATTATTAAGTTAAACACATGAATAAAGAACATTAAAAAAGTGAGTCCCCTAACTCGAGAATTATAATGCATTGAAGAGCATTATTAAATTAACTACTAGAATGAAGAGCATCATCATACAAGCCCTAGAATGAGAGCATCGTCCAGTAAGCACACAGAATGATGAGCATCGTCCAGTAAGCACCGAGAATGAAGAGCATCGTCCAGTAAGCACCAAGACTGAAGAGTATCGTCCAGTGAGCACCGAGAATAAAGAGCATCGTCCAGTGAGCGCCGAGAATGAAGAGCATCGTTCAGTAAGCACCCAGAATGACTGCTTCCCAACGATGATGACACGAAGACCCGGGATTGTGTGTCGTCCGTCTTTTAGCTCGACACGCCACGACTTGGTTGTTGGTAAAAGTTGGGCCTCCCCTGCACCTTTAAAAACACTCTCGCGGTCGCCAGGGACGGATTCGTTTATTCCAACTTGTCCAGGGAGCCAAACTTGTGGCAACAAAATTTACGTGAGCTTAATGGGGATGAAATGGCAGGCAAAATAATGTGCGGCAGAGAGACTCGGGCTCAAATAACTCCGTTCAATTTTGGCTTCAAGTTAGCTGCTTCGATTACGCACGTGTTCTCAATAAAGTACCTTTTTATGGTGTGTGGCATTATGAATTTCGAGTTATATTTCATATACTGAATGAAAAAAGGCCCTTAAGCGAAACAATGCTAACTTACGATCAGAAAATTCCGGCACAACTTTGTTGTTACAACGATGGAAATTTTAGACGATTTTCAATTAACTAAAAGCTGAATGACCACTTTGAACTGGGAGCAATTTGGACCTATAGTTAAACTCAAAAGCTCCTTATGAATGATGAGCCTTATGAATGTTCTGATCAACTGACATGTTTCTTTGGAAATATTAATCATGCTCCAAATTCTTTTTATATCCCAGAGTTGTTTTCCGAAAAAATCTTGCACAAAGGCCTATTTCATGCAATCACTTTGACATAGCTTGTTGTGAAACATTTGTACTACCTTTAATTAGACTATGAATTTTAATCGCTGTTAGAAAATAGGTTTTTAGTGCTAGGTGTTGCATAACCCTGTCCTCTCTTACTGTAGTTTTCCTTAGTCTACCAGCCTTCTTCGTAGTAGTTAGACTAACAGTTTTATGATAACGTTTTAGAATTCAGCTCCCAACTCTTTCAAAATGATTTACTTGTTTAGCAATTTGTTGAATTATATGATTTTTCTTTCGTTATTTTACAATATCTGATTTAACAGTTGCATCGACTTAGCTTTTTTTGGAATGTTTACAAATGTTGCAGTGATGATTAGCAGCCTATATCTTTTTTATCTTTATCAGCTATTATTATGTTATTTTATCTTTATCTGTTATTATGATTACTTCAACATTGTCATTCATTTTTCAAATTTTGCTCCTTAATTTTGGACACTGAAAAAGTGTTAAAATGTTAAATAACTATGATACTATTATTTAGGCAACATTAAAATTGGAAAAATAGTTCAAGTACTGCATGTCTACATTAAACAAAATTTAAAACAAATTATACACACGTTTTGAACACTTGAAAGCTTAATATTTGTTTCTTGATTTTGAACAGCATTGTATAATACTTAAAACATCATTACTTCTACCGTGCTTTTGTTCACTGAATCAGGTTTTGTTTTATTTAGAGGATATATTAAGACTATCTTTTGAAAGATAAATATATACGAATGTTGAAATGGATTTCATGGCTTTGTTATCGTTGCACAATACGAAACATTAACTCGTTTAATAACTTACATTGTTAATGAACTTATTAATTAAATAATTATCATTGTTTAACTTGTTTATTCAATACCAAAATAAGCTGGAGTCCACAATCAGCTACTGATATCCCATACTGATTTCACTGGTAACAATCTGAGGATAGTTTAATTGTACGATTAAGACTCTGCCATGACTCTGAATTGAAGGTCAAATTCTCATTTGCTCAGACTCGAACTGTAGTACAGTAGAGCTATTGTAGTTATACTATTGTGTTGTCAAGTCCAGACACTATGATGACGCACATGACACTGCAGATGATCAGCTAGGCAGGCGAGGCACAGAATGTCTTGATAACTTCTTGTTTATACCCTTGGAGTATGGTAATTGATAACTCCTTTTAGATGTCACTTAAGTTGCAGTAACATTTACATAGAAGTTAACTACGAAGTACTTATATCAAGTGAACAATGGCGTACTGTACCAGTAGACTTGGGGAATGGGAACTGGACTGTTATCACTTGCTCTGTTTTTATGGGGCATGGAAGAATTTCTCTGTCACGTGCGCGTTATAACATGGACTTTAAACTGTGCTAAGAAACACCTCAACACACGCCAGTGGGACTCTGAATATTACGAACGATGAGGCTCAAGTACCTTGTAAGCATTCGTAGTTTAGTCAATGTAAAATGAAGGGGAAGAACTGCAATGTTTCCAGTTCATTGCCCAGATTACTTTCAGAGTACTACGGTGTTTTTCTGTTTTAATGCAGTGAGTACAAGGTCACGACTAAGCTTAAACAAAAATGCCACTTGTTTATGTCTAGGTAATGAGTTCCGTTACGCTCAAAAACAAATAGAAAAGCGAAAAAAAATTCACTACTAGTGAGGGCTGCTCAATTACACACTGCTGTGCAAATGACAAACTCGTGGTCTGCAACAGAGGCGCTGCTCAGTGTTAGTATTGCATTACAAGCTCCACAAAAGCGAGAAGGCATAATTTTGCGAGGTTGACGGAGCATGAGATTTAAGCATGCGCGAATCCATATTAAATAGCAGAGATTCTTGCAGCCGACACCTCCAAGCTAGGAGAATGCAAGGAACGATCACAATAGTTTTATTTAGTTGTAACTCTCAGGGCTGAAATTTTTCGGGAACCCACTTGCCTTCTCAAGTTACTGCGGCGTGTAAGCCGGTAAAATTGTAATGAAATTCACGAGCTGGAGGAGGAGGTTGGGAGCAGATCCAGCGCGGCTCAGTGGACATGCTTAGGCAATTCCCAAATGAGGCAAAGCTATCACTCCCTCCTCGCTGCAGCTCGGCTCGCCCTCTCCCTCCAGTCACGCTTTCATTTCTTTCTCTACGCGAAAAAATCATAGCTTTCTTTGAAAATTCAGGAACAATAGCACTTTTAGATTTTGGTTATATTTCTCTGGTTATTATAATTGAAGGATTTGTTTTTTAATTTTGTTCTCTGTTCTTTGTGTTAACACGGCATGATAAATTATTTATTATTTAGACTGCAATCCAAGATGAATTAATTTTCTTCACATTTCAGGATGGAGCCTGTTTAACAATCTCTTATTACAAAGATAATATGTCTCTCGGCATTGCTTCTTTTAAGTACCTTATTAGTTGAATTGTACTGTGACCAACGGTACACACTCGTACTTGCATGACACATTGTAGAAAATGTATCAAGTTTAAAAATTTGAGATTTTTATAACCATGGTGATTGAATAAGACATACAGCTCGAGATATTCTTACACTTGTTAACGATATTGTTTCCAATTTTTTACTTGCAGTAACTTGTGTTTGACCGGTAACAGCTTCTTGCTTTTATTCTAATTCAAATTCTTGAGTCAATCCTAAGTCAAACTTTTGCGTTTACCCCAGACAAACTTAATACGTTTGATCTGAATCAAATTTTTGCGTTTGCCTGAATCCATTTCTTATTTTTGCCCTGAATGAAATACTGCGTTGCTCTGAATCAACTTCTTATCGGAGCTATTTTTTACTGACTACTTTCTGGAGTAAAATTATTCAACGGATATCTGCCTTAGTTCCGTCAACAATAACTGCTATTTGATGCTTGGCCTACGAGTAGAAGAGGCAATAGCGAGGGAGACTGCAACAAGCAAAGTCCGAGCAGAGACGCTGAAGGAAATCACAAGCAGCGATCATTGCCGAGAGGAAAACGCTCCGGATAATCGGCGGGAAAATCTATGGCAAGTCTCGGCATAAATTTCGTGAGGCTTTCATATTAGAGGCAGCAACTACCGAGCCTGATGGTGGCCCGAGAGCGGCCGAGCTCTCGTGGAATACAACGACCCCTCAAGCAGTGGAGAGAGCGTGACGAACAGAGAAAGAATTTGGCGAGAGAAGAACAAGTGATGCAAGAATTGTGGCGTGAGAAATGGATCTT
>VCRD01002123.1:16946-57758 GCA_006783055.1 Trinorchestia longiramus
GTATCACGGGAGAAGAAGGAATCTCAGACTAAAGAACTCGCCACTGAGAAAGAAAGATGTACTAAGACCCGGACATTTGAAGTTGAGTTATCCCCGATCGTATTTCCATAAAGATATACACATACATGAGAAAATGATGTTTGCACCCACTCATTTTACAGAATATTTTCTGTACACTTAAATCAATAAGATTTAAAAATTAAAATGATTTTAAAAAGCAACGCAATCGCGCGCATCAAGAAGAAAGAGAAAGCGAGCTCGATAAAGAAGTATATAATTAGGATAATTGGAAGACAAGCGATATGTTATTTTAAAATAAATTGTAAAAGTTTGTGGCAGTTGAGACAGCAACTACATAAGCAAACAATTGGTTGATTTAAAAATCATCAGTATGAAAATGGTTTAAATTTATGTATGTCACTGAACAAGACATACTCGATGATGAAGCACCTATACTTTAAACGTTCATTGGCATTTATTCCCCATGGACGTAATTTGTATTAAGGGGTGGGATGAGTCAGAATGAAATGAAAGGATTTCTGGGATAGATGTTAGGAAGTTAAAGGTTGCAATAAGAAGGGACAGTGTAGATGCTAGGAGTGATGTGAGACTAAGAAATTGTGTGATGGGCTGTTGGTCAGAACCAAGTCCAGATATTAGGTGTAAACAATAAATGGCTGTAGCAAATAATCAACCAAATTTATTCTGATCTATCACACAACGCAGTATAAAAATACAGTAGGCCCTACCTGATCTCTGATTTTAAATCCTTGACGCTAGCATCTTAAGACTAGTGATGATGCTCCCAGCGAGTGTTCCCGTCCTCTGTGGAACGACTTGAAGAAAAGGTGTCTAAGAATGTTTTGATGAGCTTCATGAAGATCGAAAAGCCCAGTTTCATTGTAGTATGCAGGAAGTGTATTTCGTTAACTGATGTTCGATCGACAACGGCAATTACGGGATTTGAACCCGGATTTCAAGTATCGAAAGCGAGAACGCTCACCACTTGACCACTGCGATAACGTCTAATTTACGTAGGACCGAAGAACTCAGTGAAATTCTGGTCGATAGAAGGGGAGGGAAGGCAGTATATAATAATTATTATAGTGAAATCCTGGCTTGAGAAAATCGAAGTGTGGGGCTTACGGAGAGTAATGAGAGGCAACGGTCGGATATTGAAGCAATGTTGCATCGAGAGAGTCGGGATGAGCTAACATGTCAGGAGGCTGCAGTTGGTTTAAAATAATGTTGAAATGAGTCATACTTGCGCTGATAATTCTACCTCACACATGCTTAGAGCAAAAAAAATTTATTCTCAACAATCGTGAAAGAATTATTTTTCAACAATGTACGTTTTTTAATTCGCTGCTAGCAACTTAGAGAAACTTGATGAAAGTTCTTTGCAATTTTTAATGGCAGGGAGAAATAAAATTTGATGAGTTGATTTGAACAGCGCCTGAAGAAGAGATGAGCCGGCTTAGAGAGGTTCCATCAGAGGGCGTGATGAGGAGCGTGAGGTGCAGCCTCGCCGGCAGATCACGGGACAGAAGTCATAAATCCGGTCCGGCCCAACATCAAAAATTCTAGAAACAATGTTCCTGCGGACGTGCAGACACCAATGACCTTCACTGCTATGTCTCACGTAAGCTCTTCAATGTTTAGTACTAAATTTGATGGAAAATGAGCTATTTTTATAAGTATTAAAACTAGTAACAATCTGGTTCATTTGAAGTACTTTAATATCTTTATCCTTGTTTGGAAAGTATTTTCTGGGCAAAATTCATTACAATCAATATATGAGTACTGAATAATATAAAACAGGGGCTATGCTGCTGCTGTGAGAGGCAAAAGATACAGATGGAGGGAGGAAAGAAAGCAACTTTCCCAAAATCTTCATAGTGAGTAAAATTCCAGCTTCATTCCGAGCACATTTTAAATTTCTACATCTGTAGTACATATGAAAGGGCAATAGTAGTCAAACAAAATATTTTACAATAAAAAACGAATATTTTGGGTTTTCATTTTTCAGTAAACGGAATATAAATACAAGTCAGTTGCGAGGGGGAAAAGCGATGAGCCAAAAATTCGGTGACTTACCATCTACGAAATCCAAAAACAATAACTAAAAATTAAATGTAAATATTGCAAACAATGCCTTGAGAAACAAAGTATTTAAAGTATTGCTGCAATAATAAATGCTTTTGATAACATTGTTATTTTTGAAACTTTAGAAAGCAAACTGGTGCTCACAGCAAGTCTTAAACTTTTTCTCTTTAAAGTTTGAGAGCCTTTTACTATTGAGGTTAAGTAAAAGATGCGTGGAGTGCATTTAATGCAATACTATTACTATTTCTATTTTTAATATTGTCATTGCTATTATTGGCAGCAACTTCATCATGTACGAAGAGTTGATACAAGACTACAAAGCAAACCTTAAGTGCTCGTCAGGCTCTCAGAAATTTTGCTTTCGAAATTCAAAAGTTTAGCAACCAGCGCTTGACTTGAACTCAATAAAGCGTCATCGTGAGGTCACTGATCTCAACAACGGCCGTGAGATCATAAATAAATAAATAAGACATCATGACAGTTCCACCAAAAAATGTCGTAAGTGAAGTTTTCATTTAATATCACAGAAAGAATAGCAAAAATAGATTTTCTCGAGATCCTAAACGTTTATTAATAAATAATCAGGAACGTTTGATGTAGGACGACGTTCGTGGCATTCTTTGGAATTTCTCTTCTCATCACTGATTCGCATGAGGCTGTGGAGGCCAGGATATCGCTGCCCTACGTCTACATTGCTATCTCACTTGAATTTATTATATTAGCATGAGTAACAGTCAGTACTCAAAGTTGCCATTAAAAATGAGTGTTTGAAACCATTATTACCCTCGTATCGTTCGGAGTACAAGAGGTAAGTACTAATGTCTTGTAAAACGCGCTAGCTAACGGCTATAACATTCACGCCTACAAGAGTAATGCTTTCATTTAAGTCTAGGGATAATTTACGCCCGCCCATACGCAGCACTGGGGCGCTGCTCCCTCTTGAAGCCAATGGTAGAGGGTAGAAGGAAGGTGGGGTGCGGGTGTTGACGGTCTGTTCAAGATTGTAGAATTATTTGGGAAAATGCACAAATATTTTCTCAACGGGGGTGAAACCAATATTCAAAAATAACTGGTATCAGAAATTCTAAATAATTAACAATAAACAACTAATTTTTATTCCATATACAGTTCAAAGTACATGTAAACATACTATCGAGTTCTGTACTGGACAAATATCTCGGTTTTGATGTATTTTGAAGACTACATGTCATCTGCTCGTGCGTTGCAGGAATAGCTTAAGAACAATTCAATAACCTAACCAGTCATTTGCTAAATTACTGTTCTATATGGTTACGCTCTTTCATTAACTAGTTACATTTTGAATTTTTTTTATAATTAGTATCTTTTGTCATAATTAAACATTGACACAATTTAACAATTCTCTGGACAAAAGTTGAGCTTAGAGTTAAAACTTCTCCATTTCTAATGTTGCAGTCATGTAGTGTGCCTCTACCGCACGCAGTATCTGCACTGCATGCAGTGTTTTTATGTACACTGTATTGTGCAGTGTTGCTTGCAGTGTTGGCGTGAGGGCACACACCTGAGAAGATCAGACTCACCAGCATCCAACACTGAGCCAAACTTTCTCTAATTAAAACAACTTAGGCGCGCTGACGACCGCTATCAATCTTACTGTAGTTAAGGCAAGTTTTGCTGCTGAAGGACGATCTCTGCACCGCTTTGTTGGCCTTTACTGAACCCATTATTTTCTATGAACTTCGCTGGAAATTCACTTGTTCATTGACGATTTTTCATCCACGTGATATAACTCAGACGATGTTGGTTGTATTAAGCTGCAGAATGAAAAATCTTCATTTTGATAAATCAGTGAGAGTTACTGTCGATCCATGGAGTTTAACCAACACAGGCAACAATAATACATGTTGACACAAATTTACTACCTGCCCTTCAGAAAAACAGGCTTCAACTAACAGTATCACACTATATCCTATCACTAACATACCTGCTTGTTGTTCAACAAAGTGAAAATATCAATCCGTCAGAAAACTCTAAAATTGTCACTCAAGTTCAGAAGAGTTCTCTCCCTGGTCGCAAGGAACTGGAAACTCCAGCACAAAAATTCTGTGATGATTGCACTAGTGTTGAACTTGAAGCCACATTCTGGTCTGACACAAACGGCACCGAATGAAGATGTAGTACTGAAGCAAGCTTGCAAAATTAAAATAAGGTTGATAAATTTATTCCTCAGTAAAATCTAAATTCTTAGTGAATTATCCGACATTGTTTCAAGTTACAGAACATGTACGGGAATTTTCTGGGTATATAGTAATAAACGTGAGCATTTCCCAATAAGATGATATTTTAACAGCCTGTGCGAGGAGGAAGATGTAGAGAAACATAGAACTTTGAAAATTTTAGATGTTCTGCCAGAACAATGCGCTAATTTAAATTTGGCCTAAACAAAGTAAATCCTCGTTCAAAACCTCCTTTTAGAAAAAAATCTCGCTTTCAGAGGATTGCAATAGGAACATTTCGTAAAAGCACTTATCACGAGGTACATATTTGTGTATCAAATTACCTACAGAATGAAAAAAATAGAAACACGTATATGATGTAAAAAATTGCAATTGCCACTTGGACGTTAAATTGAACGTATTTTGGCAGTACTCGTAATTCAGTGATGGGGTAGAAGCTACATTTTCATACAGGTGAGGCAGTTTGTCAATTATGTGGGAACTTTACACACAGAAAAAGAGACTTTTCAGTCTCTTACATCTGAGTTGTGCTATTGAAGTGTGATAGAAACGCCAGGCCTATCTTTTCTTTGTCATTAGAGAAACTCAATCTTTCGAAAGAGACCTTCATGAACGCACAACAGCAGGCTCTTTAAACCACTTGGTGACAGGAAGGACTTCAGTTTAGACTTTGAATAGTGAGCCTAAAGAAATATACACATGTGTGCATTTAATTCTATAAGTTTTATCTTCATTTTTTCGAATTCTGATTATTGTGTTGTAGGCTTCATACATTAACACAGAGCGTAAAAATTCCCAGGGTGACGGGCTACCGTACAGCTCATGTTACAATGTATTTGGCTATCGTATATCTTATGTTATTTCAAACAATGTTAGTTCTTTGGCTCATGTCGTGAAAAAGCGCAGCCGGGCGTACGAATGGAGGCGACCACAGATGTTTGCTAAAACAGTCAACTTACACGCTGCCACGGTGTAGTGTTGCTTCCAGAAAATTGTTTATAAAGCAGTTGTTTACGGTTTTTCATTTGTTCGAGCTTGGTGATGTAGCTAACAAGTAAACAGCTGGGCTAAATGTTAATGCAAACCGGGACCAACCTTAGATAATAATAAGGTTTAGACATGTATATGAATTAGAACGGTTTGAATTTTCGTTTTTGTTTTCAAAAAAGCGGAATATTGACGGTACAGCCAATTTATTTTACTATTATGTCTCTATATTTTAAAATTATATTTATTTTGAGCATTTACTATTGGCTGGATTGCTTCATAACTAAGTGCAATAAATTATTCAGAGAACTAAACACAACTCTATGCAAATAAGAATTTTCCATGGAAACCAATACCCTGAACCAAAACGACAAATCCCCTCTTTCGATGTTTGTATTCTGGCTGATAAATATCAAATTATCAGGTCTACTTAGCTGTTTTTTATTGTTTTCTCTGTAAGTGATGAGGGAATATCTATAAAATCAACAAATGTTATCAGAGTCATCGTCAATTCATATGCAGTTGTGACATGAAGGAATTAGATTTCAATTTCATCAGGTATTCTCAAGTCTGATCGCAAGTAAAATCAGAACTTTTCATTCTGTATTGACCAGCATTGTTTGCCTGCATCATCTAAAAACTCTGTTTTTAAATCAATCTTTAAACTATACAAAATTACTTTACCAAATTCATATTTCGAAGACAATATGATAAAAAAATTACTTGAGCAATTAAGCCTAGTCAATCTGAATCGCTTGAGCAGCTACGCTCAGAAAACGGAGAAACTTCATACCTTTACTCCCACGTCTGAATAGCGAGGAGCAACAATTGTAGGTTATCTGTGGTGCATCTTGGTGCATTGTCTTGGTCACGTGTACCTCACGAGCGGTGAGACTTAATGTGGAAACTGAAGAGCTCGCGCTGGGATTCTATAAACTTGGTCTTTGATGTTCAGTATATTTTGCGTTATGCACTCGAAAAGTGTTAGAATCTCGTGCTCTTCATTGCCGAAACCCTGTAAAAATCAGTAATTTAAAAACTTGGTCATCAAATGAAAAAGCTTACGATCGTCGAAGTTTTACTAGGTGTGTATTTTGTCTAAGCCATAATTGAATGACTGGCAATGCTCATATTCTACAGCTATCTACAGCCACTGAACATTATTCAAACAACCATACCTTTCTTGACTCCTATTCTGTATGTATTGCTGTAATCTTATGTTTCGACTCGCAGTTAACTCTTATAACTAATTAATAATAAAATGATGCCTGAAATTACCTGTTAATGTTAAGTTATCTTTAAGAAGGTATTGTAACGTACTCAATGTATCATCACAATATTTTGCCAAGCAATGAGAGCGGATACATCGTTATTCGAATTCTTATCTAGAGTTCAGTTTAAGTTTGGGCATTATGAAGTAACAATGATTCAGTTTCCTATCCAGATTGCATTCAAGCATCCAATTTAGGAGTTAAAGTTTCGTATTTAACGCCTCCAGACTCGGTGAGGCTCATTACCCTCACCACCTTCCCTCATCACAGGCACCATCACAACTATCGCCCTTTTTTCTACATCTATCTTGCGCCGATGAAAAAGAGCGTTTAATTGCTTCGATCACAACGCCAAGGCTTCACGCAACTGTCAGCCTACCGTTCCTAGTTCAGAAAGGTGGTATTGGTACACACGCATGGCCAAACATATAGGAATTTGGGCCCTAACATTCCACTCTGAACAGTAAGAGCATCTCACTATGTTTGCTTGAGATGAGCACAAAACTCCTTAGGATGGAAACCGTGTGAGCAAACGAGGAAATTTTCTGTCGCATGCCTACCATATCGTGACTACTGTCCTTGTAGCCCAGCTGGAGCGACCTTATAGCCTGGTTGACCTCAAAGCCACAGTCTGTTGTGACAACTTTGTCTGGAAGGCTGCCTTGTTTATTAAAATTTAAAATTCTAGAATGACTCGGGTAAATTTGTAAATATTAGACGAAGGCTTTTGAATACATTTATAGTTAATCTTCCGACGCAATTATTCAGTCCAACTCATAATTGCGGTGTAGAAAAGATTAATCACTCTTGAAACTCTGAATTCTGCTTCTAATTTTTCTCAGTGAATTATTCTTTTAAGAATTTTTCATGAGCTAATCTGAACTGAACTTCTTGACGAAAAAAAAGCCTTCATGCGAAATGACACTACTTATTCAAGGAAATGTTTTGCATTTCTCTCGATCATAAGGCATGTCTGTTTATTCTATAAAAGATAGGAAGAAAAGCACCTATGGTCTCAGCATAAAGTGGTCAATACTCATGCGAGCTACGGCAGGCAACACGAGTCTTTACGTGGCAAGTGCGACAACAAGGAAATCAATAATAACTTTGCTCAAAAAATTATTCGAAAAAATTAACTACAACACACACACTTGCACACAGAGGAGTTATCAATCAGCTTTTATTTAATTTAACTTGATCAGCTTCCTTAGACACTCGCGAAAACGAAAATTTCAACCGGATTACATAAAATATGAAATATTTCTTGACATAATCATCAAGACCGTCAATTACACATGACTGTTATTAATTATCGATAGAGGCTATACCACTTCAGCATCCTCTAAACAACCCTGACGAGATATAAGCAAATCCACAACAGGTATTGGATAACAGCAGGCTGCTGATTGACCAAGTTGTCGTCAATGTGCGTATTTTTAGCACCTAATCTGGGGTAATGTTCTGAAATTTAAATTGCATTTCTACATAAGGAAAAATTCTTCATGTTATTATTTACGTGCTTCAGGAGCGAGCGCCTATTTTCATTGTATTATATTTTTCGAACGATTTAACAGCATGAAAAGATTGTTACCAATCTTGATATTTCATTAATTAGGTTTCTAATGGTATTGACATTTCTCTCCGATGAGCATGGGTAGAGGAGAGAAATGTTGCTAAGAAAAAGTTGGACATTGACAACAAAGCCGATAAAAAACACCTTGCATCCCTTTGCACCGTTCCCTAATATAGAAGGGGATGGTCCAAAATTAATCAGAGCATTCAAGCTGCAATCAAAGGCCAGGTCTGATGGCTGAAGCCACTTGACCAGCTTAACTCGAAGGACCATGCAGCTTTCACTGGTTAACTTTCGTCAAGTCAAGTACAGTTTCACCTCCCGTAACCACATTTATAAAAACAGAATAAAGTGTGAGATACAAGACACATATATGAGTCATTAATAATATGTGATATTAACGCAAGTTCCCTTCGTACAATACTTTATACGCTATAATTCTTTCATCCAACGCTCATCTAACTGTGCCCACCCCTACGTAGCTCGATGGGCAGAACTCTGTTTCTTTGGTGTTCATATTTCATCTCTATCTTAAACTGATGCTGCTCATTCATTTCCTCTGTTTGCACAAACTATGTAAAACTTAGCACTTCACACAATAATGCAGTTGACTCAGTTCTCTTATGCGTTATAGCCACTTCCGTAATTTTTTTTCTGGGACATTGTGTCACTTATTTAATACTTAAGTAGTTCATCTCTAGCGAATTTAATCTTCTTCTCTTGGTTAATTTCAGTCTCTATATAAGTTCCTGCACTGCACAAAATGATTGATACTGTTACTCTCTTGGAAAATCCCTTCCGGACTCATACACGCACTTCTTTAATTAAGGCCCCAATCAGGATGACTTCAAAGGGCAAGAATAATAAAAATTATTTTCAAATTCAGATTCCCTTTTCCTGCTCCTATTTAGCCTCATAAATAAACTTGACTTATGCTTGCTTTTCATGAGGAGAAAACATCGATTTCCCTGCGATCAAATGTCACCATCTACCAGCTAGCTACTTTTGTATGACATCAAACTTCGCAATGTGAAGTATCAAGTGCCGGCACGGGCCGCATGACGCTACATCAAGTGTGTAGACCCACTGACATGCATCAAAGCCGTGCTGTTTAATATCAGCCTTTAAAGATATCCACAAAATTTGGCCTGGTCTACAACTTTTGGAAGAAACTCCTTGAAGAGTTTTCAAGGGTTTATTGGATATGTCCTAAAGTGCGGTCTCGGCATGTAAATATTGAAGTTTAAATTTGCAACAACTCAAATTTAACATGCTGCCAAACTTCCACAAAATTCTGTTGACTCTACAAAGTTCAAACAATGCTGTACGCGAGGCTTTCATTTGATAAGTTCCAGCGCAAATCTCCCTTCTCTTGTTATAAAGATTTTACGTTCTACTTCTGGTGCAAGTATTTTCAACTGCGAAAACGAAGCCGACACCCAGGATGAAAGTTCATTTCGTTCCTTTCGAGGCCCAAATCCTGGGCAAATACATAGATCAGCGGTGAGAGGCAGTCAGGTATTCTTCGTAATACTAACTTTGCCATCGGGTGAAAACGTATATTATGAATTCGAAAATGAGGGAATTGATAACAAAATTGATCAGACAAGTTAATGAGAAGAAACGTGATGAAAACATCACGATCATCATGTTTCTAGGTTAGGATTCATATCAATTAGATATGAAATCGCAAGAATGGAAAAATCGGTCCATAAAGAAATTTTTAACTTCAGTTCTCAGGAATCCACTGTTACTTAATAACCTGTAAAGCAGGAAAAAGTTGATTATCATGATGCATTACGCATGTAATAACGAACAAGAAATCAGTAATCTAAAAGAAATTTCTCTAAGAATTAGAAGATAGCTGGTTTTATGTGAGCTCGTTCCAGAACGAGCAATTTTTCAGAGTGAAAACTAGGGTTGGGGTAAAAGCAAACATCTGCTACCATCATTCCTACCTCGAGAGGGAGCAATAGATTTAGAAAGTTGTTTCGGTTTGAAAAATAACTCTTTGATAATATAATGTATTGGAATCGAAATTTTGTACTTTCTTTGAACCAAATTGCCAATGCATATTTTTTATACTATATTCAGTGGCTATATTAAAACAGTCATGATAACAACCAGCCATGATAGTCACACAATGTTGAATTACAAAAACATTATTGTACGCGTGTACAGAAGTCATCATGTTTTGCTACTAAACGGGCGATTTTGTGCGTGGACAGGATGCAGGCAACAAAAAATTTCTTGTGACAGGGTAATATTGTAATCATAATTCCTTCCAACATTACCATGATAATTCAGTGACGCGCAGAACGTAAAGCTGGAGTCATGAATTGGGTAATATTTGTGGTGAATTAAATTTCTCAAAAACTTCCATAAAATGACAAATATTGTTTTTTTCGAAGTAGAATTTTTCATCACTGACCTAAAATTTCTAAAGAATTTCATGAAATTTAGCCTACATTATATTATCATACATGCAATATAGAACCCACATCTACATAGTTCGGTGTACGTGAATAGCCAGCTACTAAATTCGTGAAAATTTGATGCTAGTGCACGTGATGAAATGTTTCATTAAGAAACCCAAATCGAATATTATTGCACCATTGATTTAATAATACAGTTTTTTAGGCTTTAAAACTATATTACAAATTTGAGATGTTCTTGAAACGCATTCATACAAACGACAGTAGTTTTTGCATAATTTGCTTGTTCGCAAAAGTTTTTTCTTTTAATTAGATATTTTATGGAGCAAACGTTCTCTATTATGCTAGTTATCAAGTTTCCAAAGGTTGATCAGCCAATTTGATCCCTCAAAATCAAATGAGTTTCCAGTAGCTTTCACCTCAAGCGCTGCGGCAGAGTTTAGTGGCTTCCGCTAACTATGACGCGTTGGATAATTTAGGATAATAAAAAATTAACTTAGAGAGGGAAGCACGGAGTTATGAAGCAAACTCTTCAATAAGCGTGCATAGATTGGCTGTGTGATTCATGAGAGACGAAGAGGGGGAGAAGGGAGGCAGACGGCAGGAGGAGAAACTTTAATGGATGCAAATCAATTCCCGACCTGTGATTTACGGTAGAGGTGAGGGTGGAGACTGAGGAAGGAGGGGGTGTATTGACAGTATATGGGGCTTACCTCCTCGGCTCACACAATTTAGGCACTGTTTTAATTGAAAATTGTGTGATTTGTGACATTCCGAGTTGAAATATTTTACGTGTAACTTTCCCAGGGAGTAAATAGGCTGCTAGGTTTATGTCATAAAAGTTGTCAACAGTTATTCTGGGTTTTCATGTTTCTGAAGTATGGATCAATTTAAATGAAATTTTGAAGCTATATGAACATATAATAGGACATATATAGTAGATAAGACACATATTACACCAGCGATTTTCTTCCTTGCTATAGCTTTTAGTTGGGTTAAATTAAATCTAAAAATTTTAAAGCTAGAAGTACATGAGAAAGCTATAAATGAGAAACTATTGCGAATGCAACAATTTTCGAAACTTCCATTAGCTGTTGTATGGGTAGAGGATAGAAATACATTTAGCTCAAAAGTGCAGCTAAAACACTGCATGACAACTTGTTATTGGCGTGACTGGACATGTTTGTGATGTCATAGGGTTTTTTATAGGTTGGGAAGTAAATGCTAATTGGTACGCACGGGCTTTTCATTCGCTGCACTTTACAGTTACGCAACGCAAGTAATTAATATTTATTTAAGCAACAAGAAGCTCAAGCCGTAATTTAAAACTCTTTCCATCCACATAAAACTATAAGAGAGGTTAGAAGACGGCCGCCTCAGTAAGGCAGCAGATGTTGCATGACGCATGGCTTTAGCAACGAGCCAAAGGCTTCGGCAAGCACCACAAGAAACCGCTGTATTACCATAATCTTGATCGCACGCTTTTCTCGAAACCCTAGCGAAACTCTGGGTGCGGAGGAAAGGCCTTTGCAACAGTTGTGCCTCTGCAAATGAAAAAGTAAGTAAAGGTCTAATAAATCTCATATTAGGCAGGTCTGTTTTATGCTAAAATATCAACAATGTGAACCATGATAGAGAATGTTGTCAAAATTAGGCTTGGGGATTCTAGTATCGACGAGCTTTGGGAAAACCCATGGATCTGATTGTGGCCCCACTGGATTGTAAAGCCAAAGCTGAAAAATGTTAACTTCTATTTTTTGCACAATACTACAACGGAGTAGGAAAAGAGAAATTCTTTTACTATCATTATTTTATTGTGAAGACGACGTAGAGCAATTATGATGAAAAATATGAATAATAGATGAGTAGATCGTAAAAGTTTTTTTGCAATTAAACTGCCTCACAGATTTAGAAACCATGTGTTAGTGAATATATAATATGTTATAACCAAATTAATATATTTCTTATAGAATACGTCATTAAAATCCGATTCATCGTTTAAATTTGATTTAATTAATGATAAACGGTAAGATAAAGTCAATTTTTGAATATTTTCCCTAACGTACCGGCTGGTTACACTTCTCTACATATAAGCGCATAAAAAATAGGGAAGACCACAAATAAAATACTTTATAGTGAAACTTCTACTGGTATATTGAGGGGTAAAAGCTTTTAGAGCACTAGATGCAGAACTCACGTATTCAAACCCACCATTAAAACGTTGAACTTTCTGACAGAAGCGAACTTACCGTCATGATGTTTAGCTTTGCAATCGGTAATAGCTGCTACCATAAATGTTGTCCCTAAGACTGACATGGTGAGTTAAAAATAACGCATACTATCATCATAAGATATCGTTAGGTTTATGACTCTGCCTTGTGCTCATCTGTGCTTATAGGTTGCATTGTCATGGTCACATGAGGCGCT
This sequence comes from Trinorchestia longiramus, assembly GCA_006783055.1. Taxonomy (NCBI): domain Eukaryota; kingdom Metazoa; phylum Arthropoda; class Malacostraca; order Amphipoda; family Talitridae; genus Trinorchestia; species Trinorchestia longiramus. The sequence goes on from VCRD01002123.1 coordinate 29,962, forward strand.
CCAAGCCGCAGGGGTGAAGACGCCACCAGCCAAAAAATCTGTTTTCTATGGAACTAAAATCCCACAGCAGAGCTTGATCCAGTGGTTTTCTTACAAAATGAGACCAAGAACACATTAATATGTACATAAATAATGATGTTATGAAAATTTTCATTTCAAACTTTGTATGGAGATCACTCATAACTTGTTTTGGTCATTTGGGTAGCAACCAAAGAATGGGACAAACGGCTAGGTTTATTGCCTTATTCTATTCTATCTTCGCCTTCGTGGCACGCAACACCTCATATGATCTAGGTTTGAACTTAATCGTGGTGGTTTTCGTGCAGCTGATGCAGGGTAAATACGGCATCTCTGCTGACTGAGTGTACAAAGGACGAACAAAAACCAGTTATTCGGTTTTTGTAAGCCGTAGGTGTGTCATGATTTGATACAGTACGTACCGAAAACACTAATCATCATACAAATCACACCGAACGCCGAAAACTGTTGTGGGAGAAAGTTATATTGTTGTATGGCCAGCATTCACTCCAAACGTTACAATTTTGCTGGTGGAATTAACACACTGTGCTTACTGATCACATCTCTGTCATCTGTTTGGATCACCAAATACCACTTTTTTCGAAGGAACACTGGAATTCTTGGATCACTGCACCAGATAGACCAAAATGAAGAAGTCAATGTAAGAAAATGACATAAATATTTTATTCCTGCTTTTTGAACTAAATTTGAAAAAATGATTTTGAATAGTTTTTCACTTTCCTTTGTAATGAATGACCTGAACTCGGCAAACGATTAATTTGGTCACTAGTCATTAACACGTTAAGTGCGATACGACCCACCGGTGGGTCACTCAGGTTAGGTTCTGTAATTTTTTCAAAGCTTTCTAGTGACTGTGTGTACAAAGTGAAGATTTGCACCGGCTAGACAATCGCACTCAACGTGTTAATATTAGATCTAATTTATTCTCGTGGATGAAGATAGTACCGAGGAACTCTGCAGTCAGAACATTTCCCAAAAATTTTCAAAGAACGAGTGAGAAAAATTTCCCTGTTAATAGGAATCTTTTGATAAGATTGGAAAATGTTAGGCAGAGCTAGATTTTTAGGTATGCTAGGATAAATAAAAATGAGTCTCTTGTTCATGTTCTGAGACAGGACTGTTCTATTCTAGTCATGCAATTTCTGAGATCTTAAATTCATTGGTAGAGAAAAATAGAGAATATGTGTGGGAATTGATCCCTAGGAATAAATACAATTTTGTTGAAGTGGCGTTGAAATTTTTATATATTAAGACTTCAATTAATTTATTATTTCTTTTTGTTCCTTCTTTAATACAGTGACAGCGCCTGCGCGTGAAAGTTCGAGCCTACCCAGCTTTAGTTGGAATTTTCAGTGTCATGTGAGTGGGAGCTTTTTCTTGTGGGAAATAAACAAAGAGACGGCGACCGAGGAACACGAAAGAGCCTCTAAATCTATGAGCTTTGTTTACTAAAAATGTGTTTTAGTAAGTGAAAGTAAACGCATTGTGCATTAGGATGTTGTACATTACTTTTTAAAAAAATAAAGCAATAAATTTTTTCCCCTTCCTACTACGAAGTCATAATTTGACCAACAATGCACAGAAATTGCATTAAAGAATACAATTTTGATCAAACTCCACTAGAAATTTGATGCTAGACATCCCTATAAATTGTAAAAATAAGCTACATACAGCATCTACAACTTGAGAACGCATTTAAGATCATTGGTTAGTGAGCTCAAAAAGAAAAGTGTTTCCTTTTTGTGCATTTTTACAGAGAAAAAAGAAAAACGTTTTTACAGAGAAATAAAGCCTGAGTAGTGGTTTTCTTTGACAGGAAACAGCTCGTCTATCGGCTAAAAGAGAAAAAAATCGAAACTAAGCAGAATTGTTGGAGCTCAACTCAGCCCAAGAGAATGTACGTCATGTTCTCTAGTTAATATTTTTGAAAGGCTTCAGAAATAGAGTTTTATTAATAGTTCACATTACAAAAAACTACGTGCTTGGGAAGAAGAAACGTCTTCATAATAGAACAAGGAAGAAATCTACTTCCAAGGTTAGAGTTAACATGTGAGATTGAAAGTTGGCCAAAGACAGACAGAGCCTTTGACTAGTCCGGTCAGGCGGCGGCCAGGCTCTGAGAGCAACAATGGTTTTGTCTCAGAGGGACAAAGACCGACAAGGCGGCGACTTCAGACGCAACCTAAAAAAGGCCTGGCCATGAGCACATCAAGAAGAGTCCTTCATTCTCATATTACAAATGGACAGGCTTTGTTGGCCGACCACTATGAAATAATTTACGAGGAAACAGAAATGAAATGGAAACGGGATTCCAAACCACGGTTTTCATAGCGAGCTACGGTTTAGCGAGTACCGACATTGTCGACATTTTAATTTCAAAAAGTAGCTCATCTTTGCACGAATTTTGTGGACGTCTTTTTAGGGAGGTTGGTGTAAGATGAATCTTCAACGTGTACAAGATTAAAATATTTACTGACTCATAACAATATCTGTACATTGGACTCACATTTTACGTACGATGATATCAGCCCGGTCCAGTAAAAGTTCAGTGGCTGAGAGTTGGCATTGGATACTTTTCAATTCAGGCTTGCTTTAATTCTTGAGATTCAGTGATGGAGTCACATTGATTCTATTGATGTATATTGTATTTTGGAGGTGATGTTGCATTATCGCTACTTAAATTCTACTTTGGAGATGCAAGTCCCATCAAATATCGTCGTGAAACATGTGATCTGGTGTTGCATATTCTATTCAAGTGACGCAATTTTCGGTCTAGAATAGAATAGAATGAGGCTATAGGAAAGAACCTTCTGGTCCATTCTTGGGTCGGATAATTACTTCGATAATTATTCGGTTGTTTACCCAAGTCCCATGCCGTATTTCTTGCCGTGTCAACCATGTCGGCAGCGGGATTCGAACCCGGGTATTTCCGCTCGCAAGCAGATTCGCTCACCAGTCGACCAAGCTGGTGATAGTCGACCAAGCTGGTGATGTAATACATGAATGTGAACTTTTAATTTCTATATAGTGATGCCGGGTTTCTTGTTTAGAGTAAAAATAGCCGGAGAGTTAGAAATCACTTTCTCATTGACTGTTTCCAGCAAATCATTGAGCTGTAAATTGAGTTACAAGTAATACCGAAGTATCACACGCACATGCATATGCTGCATGCAAATGACACTTTATCGACACTAATTTAAAATTGATAAATTTGGTAGAGTGGCAGGAGCCTACACATAACTATTTGCCAACATTTCAAGACAGTGCACATGATCAAAGCATAGAGATTCGTGGCACTCGTATGTCCACACACTCTGTAAATTACAGAAGGCCCGATTACTTATGTAATGTACCTTTTTAAGAAAGGAAATTGTACCGTGTGAAGGCATTGGGTGGAGCGATTTCGGCAGCAACTGTTACAGAGAGAGATCAGAATATAAAATCGATCGGAGGCGTCTGTAAACATGAATTCATTCATTTTTCAGTAACCTGTCAGTGATGTGGTTTGGAATTGACGGCATAGCTTTAGAAAGACACCCGATTGCAATGAGAAATTTAATGAAATCTACATCGATTCAGACATGGTTCTCTTTGGTGCAACCTCCATTTGTGGAATGTAAATTTCTGAAACGTAATTCCTCTCTGTCTGAAATTTCATTGTTCTGATCAATTTTTACAAGTATCTTGTCCAACACTGCGAGTTTTTTACATACTGTATATTTTCACCGAACTTGGATCACTCGTACTACGTGTAGTGAGAAGTTTTATTTATTTAAAAACTCATTCCTACTCAAAATAGTCTGAAAAAAGCGTGATAACTTCGAGAAGCTTATACTTCTAAGTGTCCAAAAATTTTCTACGAAATTATGGCTAGAGCAAGATTGCACAAAAACTCTTACTTTGTGTACGAAACAAAAATCTTCAGTACGGGTATACAATACAAAATACATATTTACTTTTTTGCTCAAATTCGTTTGTACCCCAGCCTTCAACTATGCGGTTAGCTCTAAATTTCTTTCCACTATTTAGTACTTTGTAATAAATTTTCTAAATTCATATGAGAAAAACTAACTGTGTCTTTTGCCGATCCTTCTTTTTAGCTGAGGTTGGCGGTGTTGCCTCTCTCTTCCGCGTTTGCCTGCTGCATCACGTCAAGCTGGCGCGTCGTGGTGCTCACTGCGAGGTTCTCGAGCTCATTCACAGCGGGCCCAGCAGCGGTCACTTTATTGAGGCCCGCCGCTCTACATTCGAGTGTTTATTAATAGTTTTACGAGCAAACAACTGCTGTAATGTTTCGGTCGCTCGACACACTGACTGCAACAGCCGTTGCAGCACCGCAACATGGCCTGTAGCGCATTTACACTTGCAAAACACAGTCTGCAACAGCGCTTGCGTTAGCTCAATACTGAAAGGGCATGGCTTGACAGCTCTTAAATCTAAATCTATGCAGACCTTACACCATTATTGCTCAGGCTGCCTCAGTCATTGCGTCTAAGATACACGCACTATTGAAATCATCTTGTTGAAACGATGCGGCAGTATCTACACAAACTCTGTACGACTGAAGTACGTAATTCGTGGTATAACATCAATTATTTTTATGAATTACGTACAACTATCAACACTATATAATAAAACGCCGGTGTCTACTTAAATAAATAAATTTATGCACTTTTTGTGCGTAATTTCTCCTATGTTATTACAATGGGAGACTCCTTTCAACACTGGTAGGTAAATCCTTAGACTTTCAGGCCTATAGATTCTTAACCGCTGGAGTTAAATCTGTAGACTTTCTGATTAGGTATAAGAATCTGTTGCTTTAAGTTCTTCCTTTAAATGCATGATATTAAAACCCATTATTTTAACAGGTATACACACTAGTCTTCAATAATCTCTATCCCTGACATTTCTCGGTTATAGCCACTAGATTCCGATGTTACATTAGCATCTGATTGAGCTGTGACGTTTATAACTGTTTGCTGTACGTTTCAACTATAATTACCGTAAGAAAACGAAAATGAAATTCCTGATTACTAAATCAGTGATGTTCATTGTTTTGTCAACAAACTGTGGCCATTTTAAGCAAAAATGCAGCTTTATTGCTTCTAGCAGGCTCACATTTAAAAAAAGCAGATTGATACTTGTCTTTTGCCATTATTTACCTGAGTACTGAAGAATTTAGACTAATGGTGAGTGCATTCCACTTTATCACCTTCATAAAAGTTCACAGACGAAAAGAAAAGTTGAAATCTTCGAAAATTATTATTTTATCGTAACACAGAATAGAAACACCAAGCTTCCATCCCATAAGCAAACTTTATGCGACAAATTTACAATTCGCTCATATTACCCACCCATTCCAACAGCTTTGAATGTTATTCGCAGTCATACCTGTTCCAGAAGACCCTGCAACACAAGAGTTTGGGACGATATTTTCATGGATGGAAGCGATCAGTTCTTGACTAGAAGATTGCTGAACTCTAATTCTACTCCCCTTTATCAGACATCTACTTCAGAACCGAGTCACTAAGTGGTTCTCATGCTCATTGTCCCTGACCACACCATCATCATAATTTAGTTGTTGAAATCTCAGAACAGTTCCACGCAAAAATGCGGTCCATGTACACGTTCTTTAAGTTTATCCAGTCTTTGGGCGTTTTATTTTCTCATCGCCCCGAGCACAAACGATTTAAAATTATAGACTGCGTGAAATTCCATCCATTACATTATATACCTAAGTGTTATAATATGATGTATGTATTTTATTGCTTCAAATTGAAGAATTGACGACACGTATGATCAAATTTTGCAAAAAATCTCTTCTTTTTTGAAGTGAACGCGTGTGAACAGAAAAATCAGATAATGTCAAGAAAAAGACAAAATATTGATCTGTGACCAATAAACATTGGAAGAAAAGCAAATGAAGACATTTAACTATATTATGTTGCAGACAGCGTAGTATATTACTTACTATCTAAACATGAATACTATTCTGCTATGACACAAACATGAAACGTATCCACAATTTTACCACGTCCGTTTATGACAGTTATTTTACGGTATATAATAAGTTTCTAAAGTCTTGATTACGGATGAGGAACGAATAAAATTCACACATAATACTTTTTACTGATAAGCAGGTACGTCAATTTTAAGCCAGCTGATGTAAGGGTAATAACACAGCTCCCTATGCCACAGAGACGCTCGTGCCACTGCCAGTTTCATCAAAGTTCGGTCACGTCGGCACAACCGTCGAGGAAGCTGAAATTCCTTTAATAAGACGAATTTACTGTGTTTGACCTGAGACTGGCGTAGCATAGCAATTCAGCAAAACTTTTGTGCTGCCATTACTGAAGAGCAATTCATTTTCTATTGGTGGCCGCTACGGATAGAGCTGCGAGATTGCTTCTTTCTCCGGGCCTCCCGACTGATCATACTGAATGGGCCTTGGCTTTCTACTTTCATGCAGGAGAGAGCATGGCAGCTCATCAACCGATGACGGTTCCTTTCAAAACCACTTCATTATCCGGTAACTTACTTTACTTTAACCCACTCAATAGACTTATTAACATTATTGGGAATTATAGATTGAATTTCAATAGGAAATATACAATATAATTAGTACGTAGTGAAGTTATTTTTCAGGTGAGTGTGGTAAAATGGACGTGCTGCTATTCGTTACAGTTATCACAGGATGGGCCATAAATACTGTAACAAAACGAAAACAACTTCATCCTGAAAAATACATCTATTTCAAGGTCTGTTAGTCTTAACAAATAGTAAGTAATTTACTAATTTACGATTTACAAAATATTATCCTTTAGCTATCTTTTTTTAATGCTATCCTTTAGCCCCCACTACTTTGCAAAGTCTGTTAGGAAAGTCTTTAATGGCTGCACGAACTACTTCTAAGGGTACTTCCTCCCAGCATTTATTCGATTTCGACTTTTGATCTTTGATACTCTGGCAAGGAGTAGAGCAGGCTTTACCCTAATAATTAATTTCATAGAATTACATTAGGTAATAATTGCAAAATAAGGATGATTAAAATTAATTTGAAAATATTTACCAGGAATTATGCCCTTTGCTGTACGTACTCCTCTTGCAAGAAATTTTCTCGCGGCCAAAAATGTTAATTTCTGAATTCTTTTCCTCAGCTCATTAATGATTCAAAACCGAAAATAATCTTGTATATTTGTTTCTTGGAAAGTTCGAGCCGGACACAACGGTTCGTGATTTGATTAGACCAGTTTCCCAGGGTCTGGAGAGTAATGTCAATCTGTGTTCCAGTTCCCCCAGCAGTTCTAGATTCTAGCAAATGTTTTGACGCACATTCATAAATCCTGATATTTCAAATTTGTTAAAGTTGTAAAACAATAAATCCACTTTGAGGCTTGGAAATTTCCTTCTAGCTGATATTTTTTATTATTTAAGTTAAACAATAAAAACTCATGGTATAATTGTTTGTTTTGAAATATTCTAAGCTTAAAAAACTTCGAGCTTGAGCTCGTGAACTCTAAAGTAGAGGCGATTTAAAATGATCATCTAGTTTCTAATGTTAATTTATTAAATCACAGTGATCACTATTATACTGTTATCGTACTCTATGTTAGCCAAAATATTCACGTTTTATCGTATTTAATACAATCAGAACATTTTTAAAGAATATTTTCTTATGTGTTTCTTATCATTTCTTTGGATTATCTCGTCATCTCTTCTGGGATTCATTCCAGAATGCGTAGGAGTAGAACTACATGTTGAAAATTTTCTAATTGTAATACGTGAATAGTAAAGCTTGAGGAAAACCAGCAAAATTATTGCAAGATACTGAGAAAACATTTTTAGTTCGCTTCAGAAACCATCATAAACATTAGAGTCAGGTTCAATTCCCACTAAAGGAAAAAATTTAAATGTGGCGTTAGTAGAAGCCACTGGCATTTTGTCGTTGAAGAGGCTACATGAGGGTCTAGTAGACGACAACAAAAGTTAAGTGATACAATATATCTATTTCAGAAACCATTTGAATTTTTTTATAACTATTTGGTGAGCTTAAAGTTAGAATAAGTGCACCCAGACTAGAAAAGATAGAAGAAACTCGCGAGGGCAAAACACGCAATATGCTGCTGCTGCTGCGGTGTCAGGGGTCGGGGTGCCGCACCAGAGAGCGATCATTTGATCAGGAAATAATGAGCACTTAATCGCCAGGTAATGAGATGATTTCCTATCGGACAAGCGCACGAGTTGCTCTGGTTTATTCGGAGGAATAATGATCGCCAGTGGAAAATATCCATTGATTTTAACAGGATTTAAATTGAACGATGTGGTTGGAATAACAAGGTAACATCGTTCACTGATTGTGGTACAATTGAGTTTGGGTATAATAGAGTCATAACAATAGTTACCTTCAGCTGCATGCTTCTTGGGAATCAAGATTTTTGAACCAAACGTTCTTTCAACTTAGAAAAGAGGTCTCGTAAAAAGCCACTCTAAAGAAATACTATGGCAAGAAATAAGATGAACACATAACAATAAATAATAAAAAAATTAAAACCAATCGTCTCTTTCTCAAATTAACTGTAGTGAATGTTATTGCAACTTTCAAGCGGCCAGCTAAATGTATATACAGATATGTATATATACCTATTTAAATGTATACATATTTAAATATTTACAATGTTCCCTTTTATTCTTCAGAGTTCCCAGCTAAACACACAAATAAACACAAGTCCAATTTGGTCATGTTAGTACCCGCAACGAAATGGATTTGTTTTCGTTTGTAAAGCGTTAGACATACTTTGCTAATAAATGAAATACAGTATCACAGTGACACGCTGCATGAAAGCTAAGAGTTTGTGGAATTCATGAAACTCCATTTTTTAAGTGGAATAAGAAAAGCGTACTTTTGTCTTCATAGTTTGCTTAATATTTGAGACAAGAAAATGAGATTTTTATGATAACGATGAAATAAATCTTAAAATATTATACGTTTATATGAATAGCTTGCCAGACATTCACAGTACTTCGATAGAAATTCCTAAGACATAGTTTATGAGGATTAATTATCTCAGCCATAAAATGCGATCACTGTTATTTCGAAACAAAATCGATGTACTCATATGTGGGTACAATGAAATTGTTCTGGAGTGAAATTATATGTTAAGAATTAATTATATTACCAGTATTTCTAGATGTTTAAAATGTTTGAATGGTGAATGATACATTGATATTTTAGTTGAACATGAACTGTTTTATGGTACGTGTGGGAATGATCAAAATATCATGAAACTTTACAAATTGATGGTCAGCTAGGAATATCCGTCACTTTTTGTTCGAACCATATTTTGCCCATCCGTAAAGATTCGTTTTTATAGCAAAACGTAGTAAATAATTTGTACCCTGGACTTGCAGAAATTATCAGTTTCAACAATTCCTGAAGACAATGAAATTAATACTCAGTGAATGGGAACCTTCGAACGTCTCGAGCTAAATACATAGGATCACTGAAGCTAAACAAAATGAATGAATTAATCACGGTTGTAGATGCGCGTAGAAAATACTTTTTCTTAAAAATAGTACAAAAAATTTCTTTACGTAGTAAAAGTTATACATATTCTAAGAGTTCGTACATAAATGACCGTCATATTTGAAACCTAATAATGTTTTACGAGCCAGAGTTCATCACACACAGGCTGTGGTGGCCATCAACGTGGTAGAAGTGCTGGGAAGTAGACTGCTGCGCTGGGAAGTAGACTGTTGCGCTGGGAAGTAGACTGTTGCGGGCTCAGGGGTGTCTGGCTGTGATGAGTTGCTGAGCGACGATGTCCAGGTGAAAATGATGGTTGAAAGTGAACGACAGGTAAGTCACGTTAATTAGAGCACAGGAAAAGGGGGATCTCATAAGCGAATGATATGAACGTTGCAAGCCCATTCTCATTTCTACAAAGAATCTGGGTGTAGTATAAGAAAAAATAGAGTGTTTTAAGAAAAAAGTAACGCTAATGATATTTAGATTTGATATAAAATCCTAAAAATATGGTTGAAATTAAATAAATTAACTTAAAAGATCGCTGACTATCTTGAAAGAGTGAATACTTTTCATTATACTTATACATAATTTAAATTTGAGGCTAGAGAGGATCTCCCGAAAGTGAAGGTCTAAATATTCAGAACACATTTCTAAAGTAAATTTTTTATTAACAGTCATTGTTAATATTTGGTCACAGAAACTAGAAACCAGTCCTGTCATACACTACTGCAGAATGCAGGAAGAAAGAGCGACGGAGGACCTGACGTGCCTACCATGTCGATGCTTGGAATCAATTTTTCGCAAAAAATTTCAGGTACTCTAATCACTCTATCAGCTTATGTCTAGAATTTTTTTCGTATACCTTCGGTATATTATTGCAACTAGGTTTTTTTTTAATTTAGAGGATGTTTGACCTACAAGCATTTTGAAAGTTATTACCTAATTCTGAACAGAGTTTATTTCTTTGTTTAATATTGACTCCAAACACTTCAATATTGAATAAATCTAAAAGGAAATTTAGGAATTCTAAAATTGGGACAGGATGTGGGAAAAATTTATTGTCTAATTTATGAGCAGCAAAGTTAGGCAAGGAATGTATGTGTTCAAAGTCTCGTTTGAAAAAATGAACTCTAAGATGCATGTGCAGAAAACTCTTGCAAGACCTATTTAGTAGCAACTATAGATTAGGTGTACGATATGAACATCTGCAGCTGAAAAAATGCCTATTTTGACATTTTATTTGCTGTCCTTATTTATATGCACGTCATATGCCCTGTAACTGAATAATCCATGCATGGTTTAATTTCATATTTCAAAGGAGATTATGTGCTCAATTTAAGTAAAAAATGAGTTAAGTGGTAATGCAAGTCTCACACGCTTCTGTAACCTGGATTATAGGTAAATCCTTCAAATTTCAATGGGACTGAACCTTAAGCTCACGTGAGTCAGCCGCATAGGAGGCATACAATGTCTCTGCCTATCAGATTTCTTGCATGTCAAAGAATTTATATTTCTCTAAAAATTTCAATCCAACTTGAAAGAGGACTCGTTTTCTCCCGCACAGTTTCCTAAAACTTATTCAGTCACCATCATTGTTGAATCTATGGGAAAACGAAATTAAGAAAATATTATTAGATAATGTTTTTTTGTGTGTTCTTAATGATTTATTCAAATGTACTGAAGTTGTGATGGAAAACTTTTGGAATAGAATAATCAATTTGAACTACAGTTTCTGAGCGTTTAAGTTATATTATTTGATACATATTGGAAATAATAACTCATTTAAAAAACAAGTTTTAATATACGACAATCTTGTCACCTATATCAGTCGTTCATGTTCGAACAGCGACTTCAGTTTATCTTTTCAACTTCACATTATATGTTATTCTTTGAAGGCTTCGGAGCATATCTTTCCACTAAAGTTGATGCCGATTCCCTGAATTATGTTCGCTATTGATGAACTACACATCCAACCGTTTATCTGGAGTCTGTTACTAAACTGCAAGTTTACCTTTGTATGAGCACAACTCTTTCACGTAGTTTACTAAACACCATCGAATTGAATAACTAATGCTCTAACATTCCCAGCAGTAATTTGGTGAGAACAGAACGAATTCAGAACACCTTAAACTATTCGCAGTTTAAGTGCGAAGGATTGGTGCCAGCGACGGTCTTTCAATGAAGGCCTAGGAGGATTACAGAGCATAGAGGACACTGGCGAGGTCGGTATAAATCAGCACAGCTGTCTTCATCTCCAGCCGAGCAATAACATTGAGATGTATTGCGGCCGTGCTGCACTTGCTAGCCAGCATTATAGCTCACATCCTGTTTTAAAGCAACAGCCTGTCCGCACTGAACGAACAACGTGTTTGTTGTCGTTTTCTTTGGTTACTTAAATAAGCTCATATTAAACACTTGACTTTAAGTTGTGAATCAGTTAGAATACATGGATGTTAAAATAAGTACTTTTCGTTGTTGTATTTTGCCTTAAAAGTTGTTGAACACTATAAGGATGAACGAAATATAGAAAAACAATTCACTTTTAATTAAAAACTTTACCTAGAATGCAGTAGTATTTTCATATGCCTCTGTTTCTATTCCCCTAAATAATTTGCAAGCATGAATATAACAATTTCAAACATTAAATTTAAGTATATTTTTGATCATGATCGAACGATATCCATAATCATAAGGATTCATGCACAATACATTGAGATAGTAGGGAATTAAAGATACAAAATTGTCAAAATTATTAAATGCATATCCTAAATGCTTTCCGACTCAAAATACGATAAATACATTTCTATGCACTTGTAAATGTTTGTTTAGGCGGATAAATAAAAATATTTTACACCTAATGAAATTACTTTTCATAACTAAATTCTTTAAGAACAATTTTTGGATTGTCTTTAATGAATGCGTACGTATGCAGTTTAGTTTTGAGTTCACCCAGAAAATGAACGTATTACTTAGAATTATTTTCTGTGCACATTTAACATTTAGGTTAGCGTAGAACTTGTAGTAAATGCTTCGTCTTGTCTACTGAAGGCTTACGTTGGATGGCTAGTTTGTTGAGACAACTCCTCAGTTGAACATAAATTGCAGGGTACGCTGGCGGGAAGCTCCTTTTTCATGAACTTATAAACCTTAGTCTGAGACGCAAGAGTCAAGCTAACTATTACTACTAATAGAAAAAAAATAATTACCTCGATTGTATGGTTTGAAGCAAAGCTTCGTGTTGGGTGTACGGTGAGTATGTGGACATTTGGCGTTACCGCAGGATTTTTTTTCAGAATTGCGTTAAAAAGAAAACTTTGACGCTGCATTATTTCAGTACGGTCGCTATAAATGATTCACAGCTAAATTTGTATACGGCTAAAATAATCATAACTGATGCCATTATTGGTCCAATGAATGTTAAGATTCATTTTAAAATAATATTAAAATTTCCAATAAATATTGAGGGAGCAACAATTTCATTTTATTTATAACATAAATTTTCAGGAAATAAAATACTGGTAGAGTGGCTCGGCTAGGCTTACTGACTGGAGGGTTTTCAACACCGTTAATTTTCCATTTATGCTCCCAAAACACGAGTCATGTCGAGTCTCACGATATTTAGAAGATATATAATTGACTTGTTAGATAAATCTACGGTGTTGCAACTTCGTCTTACAGGGTGAGGGGTATTCAGACAAGCTCCCCATCAGACTACATATATATGATACCATTAAACGTTTCCCATGACATACACTAGCAGCGTTTACAACATCATTATGAGCAGCATTAACATCATCAACATTGTCATCATCATCAGCAGCACAAGCAGCAGCACACTACGGAAGCAGTAGGCGGGCTCCAACGAGGCCTGTGCAGGCCTCACGCTGCAATCAAAGCTCCTCAGTCGCTCCTCTCAAAGCAAAGCAGCTACGCCCAGGAATTTCATAATATAAATTCCTGAGGATGGACAAGAAAATATGGCCTGAAGAAAGTTCTTTCTCCTCTCCGAAAGCGCGCTTGCTCTTTTTCAATGAGATATTACGAAGATCAGGGCCGCGTTAGGGCCGCGGCAGCGGAGACTAACAGCGGCTATGGCGAACAAGTCTCGTGCGGCACTTGAGGCGAGATTTTGAGCTCGGTGAATAGATATAGGAACACAACTCCTTGGAAGACGTCTGTTCTTTAAACATTTGAACGATAAGTATCTATTGGCTCGAGTATTCATGACACCGCATATGATAATGAAATTAATATTCTCAGTTCAAGGAACTTTTGGTGAAATACTCGTACCTAATAAATTTACGAACATTTGAAAAAGTACATTATTAGGGAGCAGTCAGTTTATCGTTAAGGAGAGGTATTTTACTTGAATTACGACTGCATTGTATGACTAGTTTTTTGCTTATCGTGTCATCAGTACTCCTATAATAATTGGGAGAAAAGTCATATTGGTAATGAATAACCTTTGACCGTGTAATCAATGATCAATAATCAAAATCACAATAATAATCCAGCTACTGTCATTAATATTTCTATCAGTGTAAATAGTAAGTACTATTGCATGAGTCATTAATATTTTCAACTAGACAGTTTTTGTGGAAATTTCACGGTTTAGATCTAACTAATTTTAAATTATTATGAAAACAAATGTATTAAGATTTACGACGAATTATTGTATTTGAAATGAATCTTTTCGTGAATATATACAGAACTTCAATTCTGTATCTCTTCTTCCAATAACATGGCCTAGATAGTACCCGTGAAAATTCCAAGGCTCAAAAAATATTGAATTAAGGGTTTATGAAAAAAAAACATTCATCAGTTTTACCCGTGGTATTATCAGGAATGATAATCCGACTTGTGTTATTAAATAGATGGTTAATATTGTAATTAATCAGGAATTTTATTGCACAGAGAAATTTATTTTTAATCTTTTACGTTTCTTCAGTATTGCACACAAAATGGTAAATTATGTAGGAGGTATAGCACTCCTATTTTTCGAAGTCCAGCAGCTAATATTCATGATTCTTTTAATATATGGTGTTCATATCTGACCATTGCTCATGCTAATACTTCCATTACATCGAAACATAATTTGCACCTCAATTGAAAACACTTGTACGCGTAAAACTATTCTAGCAAGTACCAAATCTAGATGAATGATCTCCATATTCATTAAAATTCATGAAATTGATTAAAGAACTACATATTCATGATATTTGTACACGCAAAGTAAAATTGAACACTTGAGAAAACGTATTCATCACTTAAATGTCAAATTAAAGGTGAATCCAAATTGTACCCTAGGTTAGATGGTTAAATGTTCGTTATAAAATCCGTAGAGTATTATGCTCTGTCAGCTCGAGATACTTAAATGTTCGATGCAAAGTCCGAAGACTTTCCCAACTTTTGTTCAGTGAACTATGTAGAAACTGGTAATAGTGATGTTAATGATAGCGTGCAATGAATATGTAGTACTTATTTGAAGCCTTTGAAATTCCACGTTTTAAAAGTGATAAAAGAAGGTATGTTTCAATCTGTTATTGCCTTATATGTTTGATTGGATTGGACTAATTTGAAATTATTATAAATACAAAGATATTAAAGATTTACAACGAATTGTTGTTTGTAAATAAATATTTTTCATGAATATATATTGACCATCCGTTTAGTACCAGAACCTGAGTATGTTTAATAAATACATACAGAACTTCCATTCTGTATCTTATTTACCGATAACATGGCCTGTGTAGGAAAAGGAAGCTAATAACGGGAAAAAATAATTTCATTTTGTAGTGATTCGGCAGCTTTGGTATCCACTATACAATGCTTATAACACATGTATACCTGTTCTGATATCAGTTCAATAAGTTTTTTCAGTAATAGGCAGTAAGTAATGGGACGGACACACACAGATAGAGAGACAGACAGAGAGAGAGAGATAACAAGAAAGAGATGGAGAAACACTGTCTATTATATACGTAGACTATCAGAGTAGAGGTAACTTTTATTCGTTGTCAAACTTACATAAATTACATACGTATACTGCTGCGACTCGTCCTGAACGTCCATCCCGTATGCAGCCCTACACACAACATGACAATATTCCGCACACAGAAAACGTCAGGATATTACTGCCTGTCTTTTTCATTGTTCCTATTTGTGAAGTGAGCTCTGTAGATATTTTCTTTGGGTGCAATGTACGTATGAGATTCAGCCACATTTGTAACTGAGCTGAAGTACCTCAGCTGTTATTGGTTCGTACATTACTGGTCGTATGAATTCAGTAGGTATGATTTCTATCCACAGTTTGCAGAAAACTACGAATAGTTACACAACGTGATTATTAATATAAGAATACATTTTGCTCAATTTGTACTCATTCCAAAAATAAATATAAAGTTCCACTCAACTTGCACATCACTCAGCTTGTGTGCTGAGGAACATGGAGCTAAAGTTGCGATAAAAAACCCCATTTGAAGAACGTTCAATAGCCCTTAAGTGTCACAGGAAAACATTTTCTCTAAGTAGCTCAAAATTAACTATGCAAAATACAACCGACTCACGGCTAAACACAACGTACGTGACGTACAACACAACACTGGCGTTGTACAGAGCTAATGAAACTTTACACAGTACACAACACTTCACTCTACTTCGCAACGCTCTCATTTGTGTCCATAACACACAGCCACGGGTTCAACAGCTCACAATTTCACGCTGCACAGCTATGTTCAGCAAGCATGGTGAACACAATACAGCCGTTCACCCCCCACTGCCCCCTCACTCCCCACACCCCCTCAGAGCCTCCGAGAAGGTCTCAGCTGGCGGGCCCCTCGCCTAATATACATGCAAATGTTCAGGCATTCTGATTATAATTGTACGGAAGCCGTTTACAAGACTTCTTAGCCGCCAGAGGTCGCGACGTCCAAAAAAATGATATCTGGCCTGACAAGTCCTGCTGTCCAATTACAGGTCTCCGTCATGTCGGCGACACGCTCAGGGCTGCGTACGTTCAGCCAATCAGCAGCAGGCGTGGCGAAAGTTTAACATTTTTTTTTCGTTATTTGTAATAATTTTTACTACCCAGGTGATGTTATTTACTTCATATCAACTTTCTCGAGCCGTGTACTATTACTAATGATCCTATTAGTAGTTTTCCCAATTTATGCGAAATATCAAACTTCGAAGACCTTATTTAGAAGTGTAAATGCATCGTGAGAGGTATTATAGATGAATCTATAAACTAAAATTTGAGGAACTAGTGAAATTGCACTAAGTTCGTGCACAAAATGACACCCAGGAATGTGTAGTTTATTGTTTTTAATACCTATATATTCATTTTTTTCAAAAAAATTACCCAATAAGAGTCCCAAAAAATAAGTGTCGTGTGATAATACTGGCCTAGTACTGGGTGTCGTGTGATGGTACTGGCCCTGTAGAGTGTCATGTAAAAACTGCCAGAGCGACGGTCGTGGTGACGTGCGACAGCTGTTACTGCTTTACTAAGACACTCGTCAAAGTTCTCCGGCATCAGCACAGCCTGCCGCCTGATCTAATATATTCCACGGCTGCCTCAAAAAAACCATGATGAAGAGCTTAAAAGTTCACACAAAATGCCTAGCGTTATTGAACTTGGTCAGGACAGCCAAAAGCAAGGGAAACACGTCTTTACAATTGAGGGAAGACAAGGTCTTTTTCAGGGTGCGGTAACCAAGAAGATGTCGTCGGAAGGACGAAATGTCGAGTATTGTTTTCCTGCAAACTCAACTATGAGAGAATGAATTTATCAAACAATTCATGATCCTCAGATAATGATCAAACGACAACTTCTGTCAGTAAGGCTGTTGTACATTTGTCAGAAGAATTTTATCTCCAGGCTAGAAAGTTAAATAATGGTCCATCCATATGATCTATGGAATCACATCTAAATAAATCAGCACTCTAGTACACTGGTTAAATTATGTAATTAAGCCTGCTACTTTTGTTAAAAATTTTCAATAGAAATATGTATAGAATTGAATACCTTAGAATTATCTCCTTATCAGAGAAGTTGCCGTTGTATGACAGGAATACACACTCGTAATGACCGAAGTGCTGAAAGACTTTGACGAAAAATTTGTTCATTATATTCGAATATAAACTGAAATGCATTCCTTCTGCAACAATTACAGAAGGATTGTCTTCTCAGTATCCTCGCTTTCAAGATTTAGCTGTTGATGACGTTAGAACGTTAGACCTCAACATGTGTTTCTTTATCCATTTCTGACGCTGTTTTGAACCCATGTAACAGTCGTACTACTGCCAGCGCACGCGCTCACTTAGTCACTTGATAACTAAACTACTAATCAGTTTATTCATTATATTCTGTTCTAGAAGAACTAGGACCGTCACCCTATTTGAGGAAATGCGATCATATTTTTGGAATTTGGATATGAATTAGCACTTGCAACGCCAAGGTACGAAAACAGAAAAAGTTTCAGCATCATAACTTTACATAATTTTTAAATTAAGCTTCATGTGCGGCTGAGAACCACCAGTGTCCGTAGGCAGCGGAAACAATCCACGGGATCTTCACATCGCCCTTGGAGCGGTGGGCCTCTCTCATAATTCTATTCAATTTTGCGGAACATTATGGCCATATGGAGGCTTGCATGGGGAATTAGGCAGCAATTAGAGGCCGCAATCACGGCTAAGTTATGCCACAAGTTTAACGCTCTGAAAGATAGGGCCTTAAAGCTCAAAAAATTGACTTAAGTGGGGCTATGTTACAGCCCTGAGCGACTTGTTCGAGTTAGCTCGCTTCGTTGACGCAATGTCAATGCGGACCCACTCTAAATGCTGCATTGCAGTACTTATTGCTCGCACAAATTAATATGAAACTGATATATTTCCGAAGATTTGAAGAACAGCGAATTAATTGCAGAAATATTCGCACATTCATTGAAAGTGTATGGTTCCATGCACTTCGTTGCAGAAGCAGATGTTCTTGCTGAGCAATTGTACTTTCAAACCGTCGCATCAACGGTTAGTTTTGTAATTAATGTGGATAAATAGATATCGTATAAACTGTAGCCCATGTTACTTATTTTTCGCTACCCATTATTTTTGTTT
Source organism: Trinorchestia longiramus (assembly GCA_006783055.1). Lineage (NCBI taxonomy): Eukaryota > Metazoa > Arthropoda > Malacostraca > Amphipoda > Talitridae > Trinorchestia > Trinorchestia longiramus. The sequence continues at coordinate 48,641 of VCRD01002123.1, forward strand.
TTGATGTTTTCTTGGCTACTTGAATTTTTGTACCAATAATTGAAGATTTTTTTAAAAACTGAATAAAAATTTGAGCATAAAACGTTAATTCAGGATTTATATTTTTGAATGAAAATTATTTAAATTCAATCTATTCAATTTTGTAATTATTAAGAAACATGAAAAATCGTACAGTTTTAGGAATATGATGATTTCAACTGAAAGTTATTCGTCCACTGTGAAATGAAGCGTCAGAGACAAACTATATCTTCATTTTGAAAACTCATTTGGTTTTACCTATCACCTTAACTACTGCCCGCTTTCACATTATGATAGGAAGTTGATATTTTTTCGACATTTTTAAAACATTTTTCTTATTCATTATTTTATTTGAACCAGCTTCTGCTCTATTTCGTTATATGGCATTTCTTATTTTGATACTGCTTATAATGAGCGAATGATGAAACGGGAATGATAGGAATGGAAATTTCTCTTCATTTACTGTAGTAGAATATTCTGGGTGGTGTCCCCTTATTTTGTCCTCTCTATTTTAATATCAAATTGAGTGGAGTTCCCCGAACTATGAAGTTTATTCAGTTATAAATTATAAAGTTGATAATTATGAAGTTGCTGTTCACTTATCCATTCCTGAAATGGTCAGAAATTGTTTGTTTCTCTATGGTTTTACTTATAAAAATTTAGTGCTTCGTAAAGTAATAACGAAAATCTTTCATAAATAGGTTAATATTTATAAATAAATGTAATAAATATTCCATTACTGAGTAATTGTTTGAGCAAAAATTACCAAGTTAAGCAATAATTTTTACTTCGCTACTCTTCATTTTGGTAGATACAAATCGACGTGAGTTGTGTCATACATAAAAATAGATACTGTTAGTTACATAATTCGTGTAAAATATTTTTCACAGCAAATCACTAGACATCTTCAAACGATTTACAAGATTATATTTTATTTACGTGTTCTAAATTCCTTTTGAGGCTGAGTGTCCAGTCCACCAATCTGGAATAGCAGGACCGGAGTTGTAAAATCGAAGAATGCTTCTCATATGATGCAACTGAAATTTACAGCGAGTGAGGAGTTGTTTTAATCACCAGTAGCGCATGAGTTGCTTTCATTGCTTATGAGAGATTTACGCTCAACGCAGGTGTGCTTGTCAGGGAGCAAAATTTTGAACATAGAGCAGCGTTTTTCAGCCGGGGCCCGTGGTTCCCCAAGGAGGCCTCAAGCCTTCGGCTGGGGAGGTAACCAGCGAAAAACTAAAAGTATTTAACTCATTGAAGGGCAGGGGCCACGAGTGTTAAGTTAATCAGTGTGGGAGGGGGGTTTGTTCACCCATCAAAGGCTGAGAAACTCTGACATAGAGGATGACCGAAGGCAAGCTCCATTTTGGGCAATTGCGGATTTTCTGCCAACACTTGCAAAAAACCAAAACGTAGCTCATTGATTTTAAACTTCGGCTTCATTTTTGGGTATAAAATTGTATGGGATGCAGTTAAAAAGTTGTTTGTAAAATTTAGAACAACGTAAAGAGATATAATTTATGCATCAAATAAATGATATAATCAACAAAAGGACTTCTAAGGTGGCATCGAAGGAGTGATTATGACAATGGGTGATAAGTTTAAAAAATCTGAAACTCAAGATATCATATATGTATGAATAACGATGTCTTTGAATACCATACCTGTTAGGGGCAAATATATGTGAGTTTCATTAGGCTTCTAATAAGGTAAAAATATTTTTTTTAAAATGATAACCACTTTTTTTGTAAGTTCTGATAATAAAAACAAGGACAAGAAAGTTGAGCTAGAAACTGCAAAGTTGTGTAAACAAGCTTGAAAGTTATGAGTTAAAACTTCAGAAAGCTATGAAGAGCTTTATCTCATCTGTATCACAAAACTCAGGACCATGAAAATGCCTCCATTTTGCACAACACACCACGACGGTTTAAGAAATTTACAAAACATTTCACATAACAGCTACCCTCAACTTATTCACTTCCGGCACGTATACAGACGATCTAATTTCGTATGTTTTTAGCAAACAATAGAATGCATTTTGATCAGTCTTCTGAACGGCACCGTGGCAGCAACCTTGTGCAGGAGAGACTCCATACACGGACTCGTAAGATCGCGATGGCAATTGTTCGAGTCGCCAAGTTCGTGAGATTTAGTTCAGGTGCGCCATTAGGGGCAGTTAGTAAAGCAGTTCCAACTTCCAGCAACAAATGAGTCATCTGGTAAAAGATTTCGTTAAATATTGATCCTAAAATGAATCCAATAAAGCAGCACGACCGTCCAATACTTGGCATTCAAATCGAGGACTTCAAGTTTGATCGGCAAGCCAAGTTAAGGAGTTAGAGCAGCCTTGGCTGCAACTTACAAACTTGGTGACACTTTTCGTCATTAGGTGCAGCAGCTGCCGCCCTCTGGTGATGCAGGAGGTGGGTGAGACCTCAACTTCGCTGGGTGAGTGGAAGGAGATGTGCCTGCCGCTTTCATAACCATGGTTTTCACACAACTTATTAATATACAATACTAGTTCAATTAGTTTATTACATTTTTATATTGTCTTGGTAAACTCTGAGTGTTTGTCGAATTTTGAAAACCATCAGATGTTTCCAGAAAGCAAGATCATATACATGAGTCTTGTGTAGCACTGCAATTTCAAGTTACTTTTTTAACTCGTCTTGAGGATGTCAGTGGTCTTCTTTCTGAGGTTGGTTGCATCCCCTACAAAGTTGTGACAGTTAGAATGCCGAACATTTCAATTTACATCTTTTCTCGTGTTATGTTGCACTTGGTTTGGATTATTTCACGATTTTCTCGCCACGCATAATGTAAATTACTATTAGAGTACAGATGTGAAAGTTTACGTTTAAATGAGGATTAGTGGAATTTATTCTGATAATCTGGGTGATAATATCATATACAATTTCATCTTACTAGTGAGATCAAAATGACGTATTGAATACGTCACTCGAATAGAATAGAATAGAATGAGGCTATAGGAACGAACCTTCGGGCCCATTCTTGGGTCGGATAATTACTTCGATAATTATTCGGTTGTTTACCCAAGTCCCATGCCGTATTTCTAGCCGCGTCAACCATGTCGGTAGCGGGATTCGAACCCGGGTCTTTCCGCTCGCAAGCAGATTCGCTCACCAGTCGACCAAGCTGGTGATAACCAGTCGACCAAGCTGGTGATAATACATGATCTTTAATGAAATCTGAGTGAAAAACTTTAACGATAAGATGACATCTGAAGTCAGACAAATTTTTTTATGATTACTGAAAAACTGGATTGAAAAATAAAGTATAAATCATATCTCATTCGTACCTAAATTGAGATTTGAAGAGAAAAATCCCATTGATTCTGATTTGTATAACTTAAACCTTCTGGGATTGAGAATTTAATATAACACGTACCATCTATGTACTGAGGCTTCCGTTGACAACAAGGACAAAGTGAGCCATGTGGAGAAGCGAAATGTGATATGCAAGGAGAAGAAAAAACACGATTTTGTTTGAAAAAGTTCCCTTTTGAACTTGATTATTTTCTTATAGAGTGTTAGAGCCAGAAATCAAATATTTAAAAGACCCATGACTGACAGTTTTGAAACGTGATTCACTTCAAATTGATTGAAATAAAATACGATCCCTTGAATGCCCATGCCATTGGCAGCAGTTCACACCAGACCTCCAGTTCACACCCCCCTACTGTCTAACGTACGCTTTCACTAACTGGGTCTGCTACCTCTGGTCTTGCGATACCGCGGTCGTGTTCGGATTGTTTACTCCAGGTGATGTCCTCGGTGACCATGAAGGTTTGCTACACTGATGTTGACTCCAGGCCTTAGGCTCTGACGGGCGTCGGGGCATGTACAGTTGATAACCATAGCCTGGAGTTGAACTTCCCTCAGTTTAGCGGCAACACTTTGGAGATTCTGAACCAAATCGTTTAGGACGTGGGTTGCAGCAACAAATAGCGCTGTATTCAGTCAAGCTTTACAGTAATGAGCACACCGATGCTGATGTGAATGAGCTATTATCTCCTCATATTCAATTTGTGTAGATTACGTAGTGTTCTCGCAGCTTTTATGATTAAATTAGCTTAACAAATGCATAACGTTACTCTTTCGTGTTTACTAAATTTCTTACGAGGAATTATAACAAAAGTAAATTCGTTGCAGATGATTATTATATTACTTAACTTCTTGTACTACATATATACGTATTTAAACATGATGAACTTCACGTATGAATCAAAGAGTGCTTTAATATGTTACCTATAACAAACCTGATATCTTAGTTCGTCCACAACCTTAGTTCATTCACAACCAAATGCGAAAAAAACAATCAGTCACTGCATCTACTACCGTTTTAATCCAAGAACTATATTGGTTAAATTTAATAACGGGGACACAGGAACTTAACGCACACAACACATCATCTCACTGCTGTAATCGAAGCAACACTGCACACATGCGTAACTAAAGACTATGTTTGTAACTCAAAAACCTGATATGAAAAAATAATTCCGATTACAGATTTGGAATTAGAATATTCGGCTTGGTATATGTAAAACTCTATACCCCGAGTAGTTAAACCTTTGTTGACTAGTGTTATAGGAACAAACATCGACGTAAAATATTTAGAAAGTTAAATTCAAATTAGTTTTTCATTACTATATAATAAACTTAAAATAATGTTGAAAGCCCTCTAGATGGATGTTGATCACATTACGTTCAATACCTAAGATTAATAGCATATCCTCGTAATTTTTGCGCGCAATAAAATATTACAATTCAAGTAAGGTTAGGATTTCACTACGAATATCCGTCATGCATAACAGCTTCACTACATGGTCTTTTCACGGACTCACTAATCTTGCACTAAGCGTTCCCTCAATCGTAAGTTGTCTCAAAAATTGCCCGGCCTCTGTGTATCCTGTCATCGTTCATGGCCAAGCCCTCATTGCCTCGACGGCGTGCCCGCTACCGTATCTACTCGCCCATCACTCTAATTGTAACAAAGTTTCTAGTCAAGCAAACACGACCTGCATAGATAAGCAGAGCTCTGAAGCGCCTCTCTCTCCCTCGCCCTGTCCCTCGCCTCGCCGGACTGACCTCAAGTTCTAGTCTATCAAGATGGTTAGATGAGGTCTCATTGTGGCGATTGGAAACAATAACGGCAAATTTGACTTTTACAGATCAATTGATGTCATTGATTTAGAGTTTATCATTGATGATATAAATGCTCATTGATTTGATGCTAGAAATTTATCGTTGAGTATTAATACGTATGAGTATTAAGAGGAATAACAAAAATGTAGCTTCAGTAAAATGTGTGAGTAGATATTGAAATGGAAGGATAACTTTCGTTTGTCTTTCACATTATCCTAAGAGGACAAGGTTGCTATTTCTTATATCCAGTTCATTAAAAATAAAAAATTTCTCGGCGTTCGTCAGTGTAACTACGGTTAGTAAGTTAATTTTCATTGTTTTAAGCCTTTTTTTCTTCGTTATTGTCGCTTGTTTCATATTATAGGGACTCAGATGTTTTGCATTAAACATTGGCCTACGTGGAATAAAACTTTACACTCTGACATGTCGGTATACTGCTCACGCTAACACCGTCCAAAACTTGTCTGCTGTTACAACAGAGACTCAATAAAATGTTCTCAGGGCAGTGTACGTTTGGAAGCTACTTTAATTAGGGCTTTATCAGGCCCCTGACTTACTTGACAAGGTGCTGCCGTGCTACTCGTGCCGGTGTGATGAAATCTGCACATTAACTCAATTATTTTCAGCGTACATTTACCCTGACCCAGGACACTGACTAAAAGTATTTTCCTCCTTCAATGAAATTGATTTTTCGTCCCATAATTGATTATTCTTGATTGTTTTCTACAACTAGCGTAATAAATTTGTACGCCAAAGTACAGGTGTGTCATAAAGATAGCTGCTGTTCAATAAAATTTGGTAGAAACATTCAATATTGACTCTGTTTACCCATATGAGCATTGAATTGACAACATCCATACAAAATTTGAATCATTACTATGAAACAATGAAAAAAGTTGGAAGTTAAAAAAATGTTTATTTCATAAATGCATTACACTCACTATATATTTACGCATTAACTTTCGAGAAAATAAATTTCATGTACGTGTTTATGCATGCATTGAAGGAATTTCACCCAAGTATATTTATTTTTTCTCACAATGCTAAAGTATTTACTTTCTCTCATTAGCATACAGAACTGATGCAATTGATGACGGAACTAAAAGGTCTTTTGAAGGTTATTAACACGTTGACTCCGAAGTGGTACGTATGTGTACCACTGAGGTTAGATTCTGTAATTTTTTCAGATTCTTCTAGTGATTATGCGTACAAAGTGAAGATTTACACCAGTCAGGCAATCGGAAGCAACGTGTTAAAATATGAAGAAATGTTGAAGGAATAATTTTGATGTATGAACATGTACAAGTATCAGAACAAAATACAAACAACATATATCACCACTCTTTTATCATTATGAAAATGAGATAAAAATTTCAAAATTACACTATGTAATTTTGATTTATGCGTGGGCCTTCTACGACCGCTTCATGAAATTTTTCTAATCAGGTGACTTCCAAATACAACTTCATCACAAGTCACCTAATTCACTAAAGAGCTGTCGAACCTCTGTGGGATTAAGGCGCTCGCAAGGGATCGTGATTGTCATAGGCTGAGGAAGATCAGGCCAGTAAAATAATTAGTACGAAGTGGGGACCAGCCGAGAGAATGCAGTGTTTGCGAACCTCGCTGGAAACAGAGGGTGGCGCCATGAAGCATCACTATAGCCGTAGAAAATAAGTTTCTAAACATGAACAGACTATTGTTGTTGGATTAATTCTATTGAATAAACGGTAAATATAAAGAGGGAGATCCACGCCTGCCTTGTCCGCCTGACTCGCTATAATGAGACATTTTTAGGGAGGTAATGATTGATTACTCGAGCTCATACACTTATGTCGTATTCTATGAACTACTCTAGCATATACAATTAAGTAATGACTCATACAACCATGTTGGCTGTCGTCATATAGTCCCCTACATACGAGTAAGTCACTGAAGTGTCTTAATCTCACTTCGCAGCAAGCACAATATCCATAAACTTGCTCGAACAGTCATGTTTATACAACGTCGTACTTACCCCGTAACCCAGTCTATAATTGAATACATACGAGTGCTCGCCTTATCCGGTTCAGCAATTATATTCCTACCTGCGTTATCCTATCCCTTCTTATCATATTCACCTTCAACTTTGCTTTAAGTCTATCATCTCATAACTTGCCCAATCTCCATGTCCCATTGTGCGAATTATGTTGTACGTCCTGGCAAAGTGTTACAGAGGATAGGCATGGTCGAGCACATAAATGTAAAAACTACTATCAATATCCAATTATATATTCTCAGTAAGTTATCTCTTTGTATCCTCTTTAAAAGTCTTATACATGAATAAATATGTTTTTCATTAGTTTTTGTTGTACCTTCGCTATAATTAATGATTGGGAAGTTAAAAGAACGCACAAATTTAATGAAAACTTCTGCAATCATACAACTGTCTTTGAATAATGCACGGGTTTTTGAATAAATTTCTCAAATGTGCTTTGTAGTTTGCTTTCCACCGGCTATTGTCTGATTTGCTTTCCATCATTTATTAATTGCAGCACACTTTTTACCACTCCTATCGTTTGTTCTCATGATTAAGTGACTATGACATCCGTCTTCCCTTCCTTTATCATGCCATAGGTAATAGAAGCAGGAGACGTGTTACATTTCAGAGACTCCATCATTTATTTTGTAGCCTCCAATTATACACCAAACTATCGGCAGTGAATTCAGTCCTTAAACTAGGGATTAAAAATTCGTAAACCATTCTGTCTCTGCTTCAGGCTTTGTTGCAGACCGCTCTACGGCGAGTTATCAGTTGAAAGTACAAGGCAGTCATCCGAACTGAAAGTTATTATGTCAACATTTTGTCAGAAGAGTTGCTATCAGAATGCATGGCGTTGCGTTCATCACCCTAACGCTCGCTAGTGGTCATCAGGATAAAGAAGCGAATTGAAGGATGTTCAGCAAGTTTCATCTGTCTCTTCATCAAGCTGCAGCCACCAGATGTTTCTTGCAGATGAAGGCATCAGAATACTTTTCTCAATAAGCAGAGGCCGTTAGGGAGTCTTGCCTTGCTCATATCACGAAGCTACGAGTTGCCTGAAGTTAGATTAACGCCCACGAATTAACATAGATATTGTGGCGATGCTGTGCTAGTAATCCATGCTAATGTTATTGCGGGTTAGACGAGCGATATTAGTGGGTTTGCCGCTAGTTCTACTGCCCCAGAGGCTCTAATATCCCGCTGAGGAGCCGGCGAGCACAGAGGTGGGAGGGTGAGAGCAATTAGAGGGGTAAGAGGGGTGATTGAATTACTTTTTGCGAGCGAAAGGACATGCAGAAATGGTCTCAAACTTCCAAGATGGGCTGCAATTAAAAGAATGGGGAATAATAGAGGGTGATGAACAGTACTGTTCAAATAGGCTCATATTAAATATTACCAGACATAAACAACACGGTCATAAAGAAAATCTCAGCAATTTTACTAAATTGCTCATTTCATTAGATTTTAGGTCTTTAATGAAAACTTATGTATTGTGCATCGTTTAGCTTTAAAAAGAACACAATGCATTCAACATTGCAGTTTGTGAAATCCAATTAACGTATAACAGCATCATTCATATTACTTTTAAATAGGGTTATAAAAAGTACTGAATAAACGATATCGAAAGTCGTATTACATTTTACAAACACTTTTTATTTATCAATATTAATGCAGTCGCCACTCAGAAGCTGTTTCAATCTCCATTCGTAATATTGTTTTATGACATTTTCCGAATTGAGAAGAAACGGAACAGACCGTACTTTTTCAGGCCCAGTGCTGTCGGAAGCGAACGTCGCTCGAGGATAGCGCGCGTATTCGTGCCTCCAAATGAGAGCGATAGAGCAAAGTTTTGGGAGGAATTTTGTGCTGCGGACAGCCATCAAACGCAGCCGTTGGGAGGCGCAGGAGC
>VCRD01002123.1:67071-82840 GCA_006783055.1 Trinorchestia longiramus
AGCGAGTAGGCATTTTTTTGGATCAATTTAGATCTTACAAAATACCAACAGATTAGCGATGCCATAGCTGAGAGCCATAATTAAAAAAAGTTTTTTCCAAGAAAACGCTTGCAGCGCGATGAAAACTATCGTACTTCCATGTTGCAAGAGACAATTTACTGTAAAATGTTTGGAACGAAACATTCCTGAAGAACCGATAGAAGTGAGTGCAAGGTAATAACTTGCTTTACTTGATACTATTGTTGTCTATCATCAGTGTACTCACCGGTCTCTGGATAACTAATGAAGTAGTAGTGCAAGCACACGCATCAAACGCAAGTGTAATATTGCACCACACCTGCATTGAATGAATCTAGTCAATGTGTTTGCAAGGTGCACTAGTTTAAGTATTTATCTCTAGTGACTGGTATTCTAGATACCTATACTATTATGCTGCCTATTATACCTCGATGCTACTAAGTCACACAACTGCAACTGGTGTGCGTATTTCATTTAGTCAGGGTTTTTTTACACATCATGTCAAGATTCCACAAGATCCACATCATGTGGGCCCTGTTACACCACACTATACACTACATGTTGCATCACACGTTGCACCGCACGTTGCATCACACTTTACACCACACGTTGCACCGCACGTTGCATCACACTTTACACTACATGTTGCACCACACATTGCACCGCACGTTGCATCACACTTTACACTACATGTTGCACCACACGTTGCATCACACGTTGCACCACACATTGCACCACACGTTTCACCACACGTTGCACCACACGTTGCACCACACATCGCACTACACGTTGCACCACACATTGCACCACACGTTGCACCAGACGTTGCACCACATGCTGCACCGCACGTTACATCATACGGTATAAGGTGGGTTGTACAAGCCGGATTCGTGCAGCCTCAGTTATTGTGTGCGGGAGTTCCATGGGCCGAGACGAGCCTGCCGTAGCTCGGCCCTCTTTTAATTTCGTTAACGAGGCGTCGTTAAATTACAATCAGATGCAAAGGCCGGCGCTGAGCGCAGTTGAATTTGCTCGCTCCTGCTGTTTCCATGGTGCCCTCCACCTCTCGCTGGTGGAGGGGAAGGGGGCGTTGTTCCCCTTCCTGTGGACTGTGGTGGCATGCACGTGCTGCTGACGCTTAGCTGACATGCTGATGCTCCTGACGCTTGGCTGAAATGCTGATGCTCCTGACACTTGGCTGACATGCTGATGCTCCTGACGCTTGGCTGACAAGCACGTGCTGCTGACGCTTGGCTGACACGCTAATCCTCCTGACGCTTGGCTGGCATGCTAACGCTCCTGACGCTTGGCTGACATGCTAACGTTCCTGACGGTGCTGCTGACGCTTGGCTGACATGCTAACGCTCCTGACGCTTGGCTGACATGCTAACGTTCCTGACGCTTGGCTGACATGCTAACGCTCCTGACGCTTGGCTGACATGCTAACGCTCCTAACGCTTGATTTGATAGTTTATCCTATCTAATATAAACAAGTTCCTGAGTAATCTTTCAATTTTTTTCTTTTGTGAAGTTTTCGTATGTTTTTCAATTTCTCCTGGTCGTTCCACAACTGCTACCAAAAATATTTTCAGCTTAGAAATATTGATTCGAAGCTTATAATTGTTGACTTGCTAGCTGTAAGACATGTCTCTGTGGTCTGTTTTAGAAATCATTGTGACGTACCTCATCTCTGTGTGGACCGTGTAGTTGTAGATTAGATGTAAGCAAATGCAAGTCATTGATTACGTTGTGGCTTATAACGCTAACTAATCTTTACCTGACGAAGAAAAATTAAAATAAAAGATTCTTTACGACAGTTACTTCTACTCCCCAAGACTGAGAATGTGCAGGTATGTAAATTTATTAACACAGCTGTATTTTTGGGATACCCTGATGCTGTTTTATTATTAAATGATACACCCTATCAAATTTCACTTGAAAATCAGAAGCATTTTTGAATAAGGAAGAAATCTGGACGATTCAAAAATCTTCTTGCCTGACATGCCTGGAACTTTCATATCTAGGAACAAATGGCACTCAGCTCAACTTACATCAACTTTTTGAAGTGAATGTATTGGACTGCAGCCACCTCTCACTGCCCTTTATAAAAATTTCTTCATGCCCATCGTCCCTATAGTTTAAATAGGTTCGGAGACATGAAAGAAGAATATTGAATGATAAAATCTATGATATGAATTTTGTCACTGAAAAACTTCCTAACATCGAATTAACCAATCAATTAATGATCTAGAAGCTGTAACTATACAACTCTCTAGTCAGAAGTTGAAAATCATCCCAAGCAACACCCGGACCCCACCAGAGCTGTGGCAGCCACTGCGAGTACAGTTCTCATATCGTCGCTTGGTGGGCTCGAATGGACCAATCTTATGCAAATACACGCCGCTGACGACTGGTGGTTGAAGGGAGGGCGCACGGGTGGCAAGGAATAGATGTGTTCAGAGAACAGATGAAAAAGAGATGATTTTGTTGGAGAAGAGGTCACGACTTGAGGTAGTGACTGGGTGGAACAAACATGCGTCAATAAGGAGAGCATAAAAATTAAGCGGTCAGAGAGAAGACAATATTAAAATCTCAATGTGTTTTGTAATTTTTTTCAGCAAAATAAAAAAAGGTAATATACTCAAATTGGCAATGAATTGCGAAAACAAAGTTTCGAGATTATTAGAAAATAGAATGGAATATGTGAATCTTCAGAGACCCATAAATGCGGACAGGAGATGTTATTGAATGCTGCAAATGGAGTGAAAAGCTGCTAGATCGATTTAGAAAATTCACAAAAGATAAATAGTCAGCTCAAAAAGAGACATAGGAGAGAGCTTGTAAATATGTCATGTATAAGAGTAGGTAACCTATTGGGTTATTACGTTAACAAAAACGTTCCAAGGACTCGTATGAATTCGTTATATTGTTATAATTGTCTCAGGGGAGAAAAAACTATCGTATCAATTGTATTGCACAAAGTAATGTATTCTTGAAAAAAATACGAAATGATTAAGACAATTTAACCTAGAATCCTACAGACTCGTGCATTCATTTTTGAATTCCTGATGTTGCATGGCTTGACAAGATCCGAGTTACAACGTGTATAACATATCACATATGAACCTCACAGAAAAAGTTACTCTAACAGAAATTATGCACAGCGCAGCACTAGGGAAACAAATATATATACGGCGGCATAAACGCTTTAAAGTGTTCCATGGGAGTGTATACATAAATTTTACTTCTAAAAGCTGTGTTAAGACGATTTAAATAGTTTTATCCTGAAATTCAGTTCAAATTAAATAGGAATTTGTAAATTTGCTTTATCATTTCAGAGAGGAAGCTAAAAGTACTAGCTCTGCGTTTTGCAACACATGAATGACAGAGTTTCCCTAAATAGATAGCATTGTATCTACGCCGTAAATATGAATGAAACTATGACAACGCACCCACTCGTAAGGCGCTGATTGTATAGCAATTTCTAGCTGAACGTAATCTATCATTGATTTCAGAGCCGTCATAAGAGCCTGACATCATGTCTTTGAACTCCATTCTAAAATAGATACAAATCTCATTTGAAATAAAAGAGGTTTCACGACTTTAAAATATTCAAGAGTATACGAATAGGTAAAGTTTTAAACATGCAGAAAGAAAATGTTCTTTAATATAATGGAAATATGCGTCCTACAATGAATTTTGTTCACCTATGTGCCTAAGTTAGCATTTAAACATTTACTCATCACATTAGGACAGCAAATTATTCCGTTTGAATTATTCAAAATATAACAACATTTTTACTTTTTTGAATATTTTAATAATGAAGGAAATTTTGCAACTGAGAGTTACTTTAGCTACGCTTCTCTTGCTACCACACATACAGGATATTTTTCGCCTGCCGAATATGGTAGGAATTGCTGCCATTGATCTTTTGTTCGCATTTTCGCACAATGGCGCTTTAGTCAGCTTTCCAAATACAGCACAACAAACAACGCAATTATTTGGTCCAATTTGCATAGGATGAGAACATCGCAGTCATTCTGTGCAGGACAAAGAAGAGCGGCAGTAGATCTTGGATGAGCTGCGGTAACGACCGTTCCAGCACTAGCAGCTGATGTACAGGACTCATCGCGAGCGTTTGTTAACATCTGAATCCCTGAGTCATGGTGTAACATCTGAGTTACTGAGTCATGGTGTAACGTCTATGCTACTGAGTCATGGTGTAACATCTGAGTCACTGAGTCATGGTGTAATAGCTGAGTTACTGAGTCATGATATAACATCTGAGTCACTGAGTCATGGTGTAACATCTGAGTCACTGAGTCATGGTGTAATATCTGAGTTACTGAGTCATGATATAACATCTGAGTCACTGAGTCATGATGTAACATCTGAGTCACTGAGTCATGATGTAACGTCTGAGCTACCGAGTCATGGTATAACATCTGAGTCACGGAGTCATATAGTATCACAGTTATAGCTATTTTGGCTTATATGGAGTCGGAGTCACAGGTATAAGATTTTAGCGTACTGAAGCATGAGTCTTAACAACTGTGGCTATTATTATAAGGAATAATAGTTTCTGACAGAATCGTCGACTAGGAACGAATTCTGTTTTTCTAGTTGGAGACGAAGTCATGAAGCAGATGAAGTTGGGGCTGGAATTGCATGTTCTGACCAGAAAAAGATGATAAACCTGTCTTAGTTTTTACATGTTATAATGATGGTGCACTGCAATGACTGAGAAAATTATTAAATGCCATAAAACTATCAGCATAGGAAGTTATTGCTTGATTCATTGACAGCACGTTAAAATGTGTTGTGAAAGGCTGCTTTATCGATTACTAGTATGATCATCTAACAGGAATCTAAAATTTGTCTTACTATCAACACTATGTTCTTCAGTTCAGCTTGAAAGAACATTCATAAATACAGTTAGCCGACTGTGGTCAATGGTAGCGTTGCTGACATGTCTTAAAAGTCTGGGATCCCACGAAAAATGTCACACCGTTATCTTATATAGCTCTTAGATAAAACGTTCAGAACGTGATGCCGTGAGTGTTCTCAATGTTTGATGTTACTCTAAGTGGATTCTCATGACTGAGAAATGCAGCGGTGGGCGAGGTGGAGGAGCACGATTTTGAGTCTGTAATCCTGCTCGTAACCTTCCATTGAGAACAATACGACGAGCCCTCGAACAGTCGCGTCCTAAGAGCTCTCGCAAGAAACCAAAAAGAAACGCGAGCAAAAATAGTGGGCAAAAGTAGCACGAGGGGAGAGAAGAAAAAACCTCGTGCTGGCATCAATCACAATCTTTGGCTTATTAAAGTGAGAAGCCATTATGGAACTTGCATCATTAGAGCAAGAATGCGGGCCAACACAAACGCGTCTTTTTTCTGGCTCCGCAAATATCGCCTCAGCCAGGATTCTGTTTTTCGTCTCTGTTTTTGCACCCTCAATATTCGCTCTCATTGTTCGTACGGATATTGGAGTGCGTCGTACAGATGCTTCTAAGAAGTATTTCTTACCAGCCGCGAGTAGTGGAAGCCTTATCCACAACTGGTGTCAGAGATCCGTAAAGAACGTTCTTAGGAGACTTTTAGCGCCTAACGTGGAAGTATCGAGTCAGTTTTTAGGTACAATTGTTGCACCAATACTGTTTTTTCGCTTTATGTCAAATTTCTCTTGGTGTAGCTGGTACCGATTGACTTACTTTAGTTTTATATAATTTCAGACTAATGCAGCGAAAATGGGCGTTGCATCACTAATTTAGTAAGGAAATAATATTTTCCCAAATAGAGCTTGTCTGTTTTGATGTCCAAATAGTTCAACTGGTACTACATTATTGTTTGTCATAAAAAAGGGCAAACATATCAAAATGTAATGTCCAAATTTGGTGTCAGACACATGGCCAAAATTATCTGATAAGTGTTGGAATATCAGATGTCATGAAGAATATATATATATATATTTCTTCCTGTTAAAAATGTGACTGAATGAATACAAATAACGCACTCATAGATCCTCATGTACTTATATTCAGTATCTGAAATTAACAATTTAGTTTTAGATTAACATCAAGTTCATAAAAAAATTACTTGACTGAAGAGTGGGAGATTCCCTCTCCGCTACGCCACGTTTTTCAGTAGACACTTGATGCCTGACGACGTTGCTAATGACAGAAAACTGATCTCTGGGTGCTCTCAGGTCTACAGAGTTGATATTTCAGGTGTAAAGCACTGCAATGTGTTAGCTTCTTATGATTTTTGAGCGTTAGTAAGTACTGAGTTTTCAAATGGTGAGTGCATGTTGTGGGTCTCCTCCAGTCCTTTGAAGGTGAGAAGACACGTAACCATTTGTCTACAAACGCCTCACCTGGAATATTAAGGGTGTCCAGTCTATCAGGAAGTACTGTGGAGAATACAAATACTGCTGATGGTCAACACAAATATTACTGAACGTCAAAACAAATGTTGCTGATGGTCAATGAAAAAGTGATGATTCGATGAGGGCAAGCTAAATTTTTAGCTTCTGTTACCGGTTAAAATTAACCTATGAGACAAACACATTTCTACGACTGGGGTAACGTAAAAAACTTTGACTTCAGGTTCAGGAATAAACTAATGATTTGCGTAGAAAGACCAGGTCACGACTTATTCGAGTTTCATGTAATTTCCAGCTATTTCTCTTCAAAAATACAATTGATAGCACACAATCATGGTAAAAATATGCTTGTTATACATTCTTAAAATTCGATCCTACGCAACGACTAAGAAAATTTTCATATCTTTTTTATTTTGCTCTTTGAAGAAAATAGATCCTAGCTCATTTATTATATGTATCATTACCAAACAAATTGATATTTTTAATCTTAGTTTATATCACAGCACTGGAACACCTCTAAGATTTGTTGAAATTTATTTCACATTTTTAGAACATCCTAAAATTCTACTCACATTTCTATGACATTAATGAAATTCCAAGAAGATTTATGTACCGTACTTCGTATCTCTCCACACACACTATAAGCAAAAGTTTACATCAGGGGACAAGAAACTTGTACGTCATAATAAAGTCGTCAATACAACACTTATAACCACTTCTAGTAGAGTAAAAAAGTAATTACCGGGGTTGGTAAATAATCGTCTTAATCGAACGCATTATAAGATTGCATCGAACAAAGAATTAAAAGAAATCAGCAGCAGAAAAGAAGTTATTTGCAGGAGTCTAATTTGGGGAGCGATGAATCACGAGTCACGTTTGCACTGCGGCTGCAGTGAGTCTTGGTGAACAGCTCATGGTTTTCTTTCAAAGCCTCCTGGAGACTTTCATCTTCATTTTCTTGATTGGCTTTCGATTTTGGTATATGTGAACCGTAAACTCATCAGTTGGAGCGGAGATATTTTAGTTCATTTGTCTTCAGCCACAGTGTATAAATGTACAAGAAAATAGACTTATTAACCATTGAATGAAGGAGCTATCATCTTTCGTCTTCAAGAAAATATTGTTTCATAATGGCCATTCTGGTCATTTGCAATAACTTTTCCATTTATGCTATAAAGTAGAAACTCAAATTGTTCGGATATTAATGGAGTTTTAAAAGGTGAGAAGTAAAGAAGTAATTACGAGAGGAAAAATTGAGTTTTCACGTGACCAAAGATGTTTGGTGATGATGAAAAGAAAGACAAAACGTTGCATTACATCACCTCACACTGGGGAGAATAACTGTTCACTAGAGTCTAATGAGACGATAAACACATTCTGTAAGACATATGATTTCCTGATCATCATGCTAAGAGGAATGCTTAACAAAACTTTACTGAGGTTGCGAATACGTTTTGGTTCAAATCTAACGGAAGGGCAACGCTTGAAATTAGTTTTTAAAGTTTTAGCTATTTTACATTATTTTTAGATCTCCAAAAAAGTTTGTGAGTTCATCAGTAATGCCATCTGCTGGTAAGAGATAGTGCAGGTGGTTCATACATTATTTTTGCCTTGGAATTGTATTACATGGAATGCTTATGGTGAAAAACAGATTACAATCATAAAATTAAGGAGAATAATGTTTTTAAAATTTGAGAGGAAAATAAGAGTTGCTTTATATGACCGTAGGTTTATTCACTTTAACAGATTTACATTATATACAAAATGATACAGAACGGAAAACATTTACTGTTATGGCCCAAAAATGGCGAAGGATTGCGGGGGAATATAGTACGAGGCAATTGTCTATTGTTTAAAACGAAGGCAATTTAAATTTACACAATTAATTAAAAATTTTGGCATCAAATTCATTTATCCCTTTTGGCTATCGTTTGAGTATAGCATATAACTTAAGGGATATGTTTTTCGAGACAGAGAGAAATAATCTCACAACCTTCTAATTTGAGCTTTCTAAATATAGGTTCGTCCTCAACAAAGGTATTTACCTATTTCTGTTCTGGATAACTTTTTCGGTTCAAATTTTGGTGGTTCATTAGATGAACTGTAGCAATAAGTTTTGATTGAAGTGTTTACTTTAATAATTTTGCTAATTAACTTATTTTTTGTTGAGAATGAACCTATGCTCGGGATATTTAAATTTGATTCCATGACACTTATTTTCCCCAACCTTCAGGACACAGGCAAATCCAACCCTGCGTACACCCACAGAAATATTTGAGCGTTCACAATTACACAAGTTTATTTCAATGAAATAAATGAAGTCAAGTCACTATACTGGAATTCAGGTTGCTGACGTTGACCACTTCGTTTCCCTTCAACGTGAATTATTTTGAAATATTGTGAACCTTGGCAGATTCACATTGGAATGAAGCATACTAGTGGTCAGAGTAATAATGGATTTGGCGAGGAGCTCTGTAAAATAATTCGAATAAATGTATGTAGTTAGCAAGCAAAAAACACGACGCCATTGAAAAAACTCTCCAGTGTGAAAACAGGGGATGCAAGTTTCCATAATAAAGTTAAGATACATCTTCAGGAATGACGGTATACACACAGCAATGCAATTAGACTATTTCCAATTCTTAAAATGTACACAACATGAGTAATTTAGCAACACAACGACCGTTCTTGCCACGACGAACAAGTGTGACGAAGATAACATCTATGTATGTAAGTACAATAGTAGGATGGCTTCAGCAAACATTGATTAAATCTTATTGTATCTTGTAAAATAAAGCATGTCTATGGCGTATAGAATCGCAAAGTTATAGGTAAACAACGATATACTTAAGATACATTTAATTTATTTAACAGTTTCTATATTTCCATACAGTTGTCTACTCGGTGCAACAAGCCGATTTTAACGCAGTAAGGTGCATGTGGAATCGTTACTATACACATTTTCATATTAGTTCTCGTCTACAGTATTCATATTTTAAAAGGAATATGACTTCAAGTGGCATCATGAAATATGCTTTATGAACATTGGATTCGGAACGTAAAAATTTATATACTTTTCCTATCAGCTGCGGACATAATACACGCATTACCCATAATTTAGTCTTCACAAGATATAAATAAGACGCTATGAATATTCATATTTCTGGATTTAAAAAATGAGTTTGTTAACGAGAAGGAAAACCAGTTTTTTTCACATTGACTTATAAAAGTTTCTACTAATGTTTTATGCTTCCAGGAAAATATGCATAATGGGATACACCATATCATTATTAATATTCTTACACTTTACGCGGCAATGTTATCTTACAACGATAAGAAATCCCATTGAAGCATAGAAACATCATTCATTACTTGAACATCCTGATCTAATCTTATGTGGTTCAACCAAAATTTGGCTGTGGATTATTTTTTTATCATTTTATTGCTTTATAATACTGCTTGACAGCCACACTTACATTTTATCAAGAAGACTGAGAACGAATTGCTTCAACAGAGTGTAACGTTTTTCATATGTGAAGACATTCAGTTCATCCTTTATTTATACAACTCTCAGAGCTTTCAGCAAAAACGAAATCCGGACAGTTTTATATGTGCGAGTGGTTATCTGAACACGAAAAATCAAAAGGCGTTACTTTTATTTTCAGGTTCAAGCTTTTCGGAGAAGAGTTTTTGTGAATTTAAATGTAGCTGAAGAGTGAGTGTTTGCATGTTACAACGAAACTGATCTATAATCTCTTATAAGCTCGCCTCATCATGAGTACACAGAGTAATTTACGCACGCTTTGATACTGGGTGACCACACAACTGGATGCTTGCATTCACGTGTATACACCAAAGTGGAAATATTATGCATCGAAAGAAAAAACAAGGGCCATTTTTTCTATGTATACGAATTTGCATTTGATCGAATATCTTGAGATTATTGGATTTTTTTAAGAAAGAGCAGCAATGCTGTCTGCATAGAAACAAATTTTCAAGAAACTTGATATCCTGATAAAACATTCTATGATGGCGAAGAATAACTCACAATGTGTTATAGGAAATTTCTTACTTGTGCTTCAATTTCAATATATTACGGGGTCTCATAAAATTTTGAAATAAGTAGTATTCCGTGATACACTAGGGCTTCAAAAAACAAGCTAAAATTGAGAAAAATCAAAGCATAAGAATTCAGGGAGTAAATTTCTCTGAACGATTCGCAGTTGACATGCCATGTATTTCAAGAAGAAAAAAACATCTGTGCAAAATTTTAAATTATGAATAAAACAGGTTCGCTATTCTCCGAATATATCCATGATTATAATTTCATGATATAGACTTCACTCTTGATTATAATTTTAAATTTCCGTATTCCCAAACTGTAGAATTGTACAGGTTTCGATCTTTTAATTTTGCTAGCCAGGAAAGTTGAAATTTTGCGAAAGGGTAATTAACTTCCCGACTGAGTGCATGGTTTCTGAACATCTGAGTACAAAGACTAACAAAGGCATATTTCTTTCAAGAAGTCAGAAAGAATTCTGTCATTTTCAATCTCTTATCTTAGAACAACACTCATCGAACCTATTTCCTCTTGGATTTGGGTGCAGTAAAATGCACTTCACTGCATCGATCAGTTGCAGACAGACGATGTCTTCTTGGCTGCTTGTACTGGCATATGCAAAGTCGCTGGAAAGGGCGGGCCGCAACTCACTATGAGAGACTTCTTCGATGTTTACTAATAAGTAATTTTTCAACACACATAAAAACAGCCACTTTACAATTTTAAAGCATTGCCATATACATGAAACGTGTGGTCTTGAAGTTTTCATACATACAAAATTTTCAACAGTCGTTTGATCAGATTGTTTTAAAAACAGTTCATTTTGTTCTGTAACAGCTATGCCATGCAGACAAATTGTACAGTTCATACATTAACAACTCTGATTGTATTAGTCTTAATATGTAGGCTTATTTTAAGTTTATAAGATCTATTTCAAACAACTTTCATTTACTCTCTGCAGGTAGGACCAGATATTGGAATAACAGGATGGTGAACCATTTCAAAATGAAGGTCAGCTGGATTGATACGAGACAGCATTATCTATGCAATGGCATAACTCACCAGCAGGGTGACACATGTGTTACAATTGAGCTCTAAAACATCACAACATAGATTTTCAGGGTTGTAATAGAAATGTCAATAGTTTAGATGTCTGACTCGGGGCCATATTCAGTGAAATGAATTGAACACAGTAACGATGAAGGGTATTGTAATCTTTCATTTGGGTGTAAAAGTCGTAGAGTAATGCAAGCAATTCATCGTTTCCTGATGAAAAAAAATCAGGCTACACGAAGGGATGAAAAGAGGAGGATGAGCTTGAATTCCATTCTGAACGAACAGCTTTTGCCGGTTTTAATAATCCTCCGAGTTGTCCCAACTGAGGTGGGGCGAAGAATGATGTACGTCTAGAATCACAACACAGAACTTCTTGGAATTAATAGTTTAATGTTTAGTTTGGCGATCATACTGTACATGCCATTTTGTAGTCTTGAGAACCATTTTAAGCATCACGAAGACTCAACAAATCTATGCTGAATGTTGATTGATTTTCTGGTGAGGTTATGACGAAAATGCTGTGTAAATCAATAAAACTAAACTGAAAATCGATGTTAGACTCAATGATGGCGTAGATTTGGGACCTGAAACGAACAGAAAGAGTATTGTCATGGTTGAAAAATCTCAGATAATTAGATCAGTTTTATTAACGTACATATTAATCACTTACCAACAAATTTAATTTTTATTTATGAGCTTCGAGAATAAAGTAGATAAACTATAGATGAAGTTAATACGCTATTGATTTTCAAGTGGGCTGAGGCACAATTCATTTTAGCGAGTATATGAAAAGAACACCTTACACTAAGAAGACATAGTACTATGTATTGTATAAAAGTAGTTACGAACTATTTTATTAGGGAGGTTGAGAACACATTCATTTTGAATAAATTGTACGTAAAAACAGTGCAACAGTGAACAATTCAAACAAGTGAACAGTGCGCAATTAATAGTGAATAGTACTCAAAATGAATGTTAATTGCATGCCTTGTTCAAAATATGTGTTCGTTGTTTGTGAATACGACTTCAGTTTGTGTACCTACAGAGAATTCAACATGAGACTATCATAGATACCAAAATTTAACTCACATTCAACATGATTGTGTACTAAGAATATTTTATGAGTTCGTTGAATGTTTATTACTCAAAGATACATCCTGCAAGGGAGTTTTAATTTTCAAACATATACGATTATGTACCCAAGCGTGCACTCTGAGCTTGCATGGGCGAATTTTAAACAAAAAATGTGTGCATTATAGAATTTACCTCTCTGACATGTGCTACTGCGATGCCTAACTAATCATCGTAATTTCTTTGACGGATGCCCTGCCATTTGATCTCGCAAGCCGTGGGAGGCAAGACAAAAAGTGAACAGGTCCGTGATCTCAGTATAGGAGCACAATCACTACACTCACGTGAAACTATCAAATCAAGAAAATGCTAAAGGACTTCTCTGTATTTCATGCAATGGTTTCCACTGGTATTCTCTAGACGGCGTTGACATGTACCAAGGTAGAGTGTTGCACTAACCTGCACTGAGGGATAATGTACAACACTAACCTGCAACGAGGGATAATGTACAACACTAACCTGCACTGAGAGATAATGTACAACACTAACCTGCACTGAGGAGTAATGTACAGCATTAACCTGCACTGAGGGATAATGTACAACACTAACCTGCACTGAGGGATAATGTACAGCATTAACCTGCACTGAGGGATAATGTACAACACTAACCTGCACTGAGGGATATTTCAAAGAGATCCAAACCATCAGCAAAAGGTGGTCGTGACGAGTCTTTCTTCGTTACTGCAGGAAATCAGAGAAATTACCTTTTATTTCATATATTTGCCAGGGCAGGAAGGTGAGCTAGAAGCATCAAGAATTTTGAAGTATTTCTGTACTGGAAAAACCCATTCCTGAGTAATCCATCACGTATCTAAATACTTATTATGTTGTATCACAGGTTCAGCTCGTGTTTTCAATTCAGTAATAATGCCAATTTAAGCACAAAATTGGTTAAGTTAGGATTTTTGGCATACTGTTCACCGTTGTAAATAATTTTTGTCCATCTATTCACTATATTTTAGATGCCTTGTTATAAATTTTTGAATTTTTGAGTCAGAGAAAATCAATTTATTTTCGACTTGTCGACGGAATACATGGTTAAGTCCTGAAATAATTGTGTAGATCGTTGAAAGAATAAAAATCGGATGAATCAACCGAAAAATAAGGTGGATGAGGTAGTATTTCTCAGCTAAAGCGTGAATCTGATATTGAGTCAATTCTGCT
The DNA here is from genome assembly GCA_006783055.1 of Trinorchestia longiramus. Lineage (NCBI taxonomy): Eukaryota > Metazoa > Arthropoda > Malacostraca > Amphipoda > Talitridae > Trinorchestia > Trinorchestia longiramus. The sequence continues at coordinate 80,885 of VCRD01002123.1, forward strand.
GTATGTGGCAGAGCATTGTGTTGATGAAGAGTAATCCTCCTCGCAATAGGCTAGAGCTAGATACTTTATTGGTACAGCTCTGTGAAGTTTTTGGAATCCTAAGGCTACTACTTAGCATCTTAGTATGCTATTTAACAACGTAGTATGTTACTTAGAATTTAGTTTACATTTAATATTTCAGTGTGCCGCTAAGTTTGTAGCACAGTTCAAGCGATACAACTTCTTTACTCTATAATTAATTAGTATTCATCAGTTAAACAAACTAGTTTCCCAGAAAGAAACGGTAATATTTCACTAAACTAGCACACATGAACGAACAGGACCTGATTCAATTTTTCACTACTTATTGTGTTATGCACTCTTGTTCATAAATTCAGATTCACTGAACTGACAGTAGCTTCAATATGAAGACAATTAACTTACCTTGTTTCATTTTCACGCGTTTTGTAAATTTACGGCAATTTAATAAAAACAAGTGTCTGTAGGTTAAAAAATAATATAGCCGTTAACATGAAAGGGGGAACAGATTCAGTCAGATTGTAATTGCACAGGACTCCAGAAACAAAGTTGAGTTATCATTATAGATACATAATTTCACTTGTATAAAAAATTGATTAATTCAAGATCTAAAATATAAATGTTTTCATTATTATAGTGCTGGAATAATTTTTATCATCATTGGTAAATGAAGTTGAAATAGATGCACATGACTGAAAAAAGTCTAATAGTATCTCATAGATCACATACAGCAACTCTACAAACCTTGTGAAATTTTCATGATAATTGTGAAGCTTGAGAGAATCAAGAGGATCTATAAAGAAAAAAGTTACCATTTTAAATGGAGACAAATTTCGTTCGTAAACCGAAAATATAGTTTAGAGAGGTCAACTAGTAAAACTTGTAGTTGCGTAAACAATTTATTGGCTGCTAGACAGACACAAACGTTCGTAGAACGGCTGATAATTTGATAAACGAGCCTGAATTAAGTTCACATCCCATGATTTGATTGATGCACTCATAGATGTGGTGATGTAAGTAAGCGCACAGGTTCAAGACACCCTCAGGTTGATAAAATAATTGGCAAGCTGTTGCATCTTAATCTAAGGGACATGTCAAAACTTTGGTGGAGACACACCCTTAGACGAAACACCCTTGTGTTGGTAGACTAGCCAAAGATTAGGTAAATATTCCAGCAAGACACTATTAGAAAAGCTTCACAGACAGAAAGAGTCTCTCAAAACAGACTGAAGTTCACAGCGTTACTAGAAAAAGACACACACGCTTACGAGCAACAGACACAACAGACAGACTCTTGGACACGGATGACTGGCAGACATTCAGACTGTTGCAAAGAAAGACGCTGATAATAAACAGATTCTCCGACACCCATAAGAGGCAGATAGTCAGACGGTTACAAAAGAAATACACTAACTACTGACAGACATTCTAGACTGAAACAATTGGCAGCAATTGTGTTCCGTACCGTCGACAACGTTGCTGGTGGAGTGAGACTGCGTCCTCTTTCTACCGAGAGTCCCAGGATTTCTTTCCAGAACTTGATCTGTGTGAGGGAAGAGCAGAAGAGTCAGTGTTCAATGTGCTCGATGGTCAGAAGTCAGCGTAACTGAGCATGTTCAGTCTGATGGGGACGCACGCAGAGGAACTATGAAATATGAGGCAGAAAGTGTAGAGGATCTAGGAAACGTTGCATTTTCTCCCTACTTGTTAATCTCGTGGTATTTTCTCGATTAATTGTTTTTAGTAGCTATAAGTATTGAAAGAATAAGTAATGTGAAAGAGAGAAAATTGTTAATAGGATTAAAAAGCAAATTTTGAGCCTAATAATAATGGAAAAAGACAGTATGGCAGAAGACTGCATTTCCGAATGCCTAAGAGTAAATCATAACTTAATACTTCAATAATGAAAACCTCATCCTATTGCAGACACAAAGCCTG
>VCRD01002124.1:14421-25010 GCA_006783055.1 Trinorchestia longiramus
ATGTGTTCGTCTACATTACACCGTTACATGTTACGTCTTCATTACACCGTTACATGTTACGTCTTTATTACGCCGTTACACGTTACATCTTCATTACATCGTTATACGTTACGTCTTAATAACGCTTTTATGTCCTCGTTCAGCTGATACGTGTCACGGCCTCATTACGGGTTACGTTCATAACGGTATTTACTGTATAACAGTACTGTTAGTTCTTCTTCACTTAAATACCGTTCGTACCCCACACCACGTTAACATAGTAACTGTACAGGACCATCTGCGCTCCTGATCGTGTACACTTGACTTTGAGTCTACTTTTCCAACCACCTACTTACAGAACCTTTTTCTGAACCATTGGCGTTGAGAATCATTCTGCCGCGTGACCGACTACGCGACCTTTCTGTAACCCACGTCGCTGGGGCCCGATATTGGGGAGGGTGTCCGCTTCCCTCCCTCCCTGCTCCTCCTCACTCGAGCCTCCCAAGGAACGGTCAGCTATGTTATGAAGCTACGGCCGGTACTGCCAAGGCGCTTTATCAAATTACGGATCGAGCCAACCTAGTTAGTGAGCCTCCAGTATTTCGCGAATATATTCGAATTAGAGTCATCTCTCTAGATATATGAAGCCCTTGACCATAGTGCTCGTGCGTCTGATCCAGCTGCCCGAACTCAATTTATGACCCTTGCTGCTGATGGCTCCGTATTTTCCATGTCGGGTGGTCTCGAAAAATTACCTGCATTTATCCAATGACTTTGCGAGGGTCCTGAACCTTGCTGAGTTTCATTGATGAATTTCTGCTGGTACGTTTTTTGTGAGGTTTCTTTTTAATATTAAAGATAATTTTACTTTTCCGAATTGCTCGATATATGGTCTTGTTTTTGTGCATAATTGGTAAAGTAACCCACTGAAGCTGATTCTAAGTAAAATCTATTTTTTTAAATAATATTTAAAGAGACTGTCACTCTAGAAGTTGATGGTAGATTTTAATTTTCAAAATAAAGAAAAATGTATTGCTGTGAAGTAGCTCTTACTTTTTTTAAAAAATAGTTTGACTTCTGGAGAGTATTTTTTGCCAATGACAGACTCAAAATTAAAAAAAAAATGATGAAGTTCTGAGATGCAATCAAAAATCTCTTATTTATTACAGAAAGTGCCTCGCTTTTGTTACGGAGACCCTTCATGAACACTGGCCATGGTGTCGTGTGTCGTTGGGCTTTTTCTCTAATTCTGTGTGACATTCAAGGCACCCTTCAGTTATACAATCTGTACTATCTTGCTCCTCTTGGCCTTTGCTCCTTTATCTAAAACTTTTGCTTCACAACATCACCGTCACTTGATCACACAGTACTGGATGGACGCGTCTGAGGCTTTGCTAACTTACCTGTTGCCAGCCTAGCCCAGATACGTGTACTGGTACGTTGTTCTGGTACACGTCCTGGCACATGTACTAGTACGTTGTTCTGGTACACGTCCTGGCACATGTACTGGTATGTTGTTCTGGTACACGTCCTGGCACATGTACTGGTATGTTGTTCTGGTACACGTCCTGGCACATGTACTAGTACGTTGTTCTGGTACGTGTCGTGGTACGTTGTTCTGGTACGTGTCGTGGTACGTTGTTCTGGTACGTGTCGTGGTACGTTGTTCTGATACTTGTCGTGGTACGTTGTTCTGGTACGTGTCGTGGTGGAGAAAAGGTGGCTGGAGTAAATGAGTTATTATTAATATTAAATTGGCTTGTAACACTATGCTCCGTTATTTTTTATCCTTTTTTATTGATTACTTAACTGTGATGAAGGAATACTCAGGTGACCTTAAATTTCTACAGGTAAAATCCAAGTAATTATCAGAATATTCAGTTTAACAATGTCATATGAATTCTAATATCTGAGTCACTAGTGAATGGTCATTTTTCAATTTCTTCCTATGGTAATTTCGTAAATATTACTAGTTGACTCATCAGTGCATTAGGTCGTTGCCTTTTGAACATTTCAAACCATTTTAGACGCTGCCAGAATACTTTTACACTTAATTCCAGTTTATGCTTCTTTTTCGTTCCATTGCTTGTAATAACATTTCGAATGTGCAGTTCATTGTGAGCTGTCATGAATCTACTGTGCGGAAAACTGTAAAGCTCTGAAACACTGGGCCACTTTATCTGCGAATGTTTAATGGAATTCAGGAACTCCCACATCTTGTGTGTTTGTGAAGCCTCCTCAATTTTTTAAACTTCAAATTGCGCTAGACGTGACCGCTACTAGAACGAAGCGGGGCTGTAACGATAATTACTTTACTCTTAACCCCTGTGTGTTCTGATGTCTTCAGTATCAGGCAAAGCTCTCTTCAGTAAGCATTTAAAACGTTGATGGCCCCTAACTAGAATATTTTCCTTAGAGTTTGCAATGTTTGCTCTTGGTTTAATGCTTACAAAAAATAAGCCACTCGCTTGGATTGCATACAGCACTCCGAAAAAGATTTGTTGGGACCACATTGCAAGTTGTTTAGTCTACGGTCTTTGCACGCGTGTTTCAAAGAAGTCAAAAACGTTCCAGCAAGATGCAGTTGTTAGTTTCCACCTGCCAACACCAGCTGCTGTAATTATTTGTCGGTTTCTTATAATTAAAGTAGTGAATTTTTCATCATTTGCTGTTTCTGACAGAATTTTTTCGCGCAGTCTTTTTCCGACTCATCCAAGTGAAATTATTCCGATTTGTTTTACCTCCTTAAACAAGAAATTTAAATTTAGTCTCGTTTGACCTTTGTGTTTCAAGTCTAATTTTTTGGAATTTCATAGAATCTCCTTATAATTATCTGTATTATGTTTAACCACGTTCTTAAAAATTATAGAAATAAAATCCAATGTACATTCGCCCCCACAACTTTGGCCGTGTTTTCAGTCTCAAATGAGTGGAAAGGCTTAGCAAAACTCCGCGTTAATTCGACAAGTTCTTTTAGAAAACTCTGCGTATGTGCTACTTAAATGATGATACTTAAGAAGTTTTCAATTGCAGGGTTTCCTTATCACTTTGAGGATTGTCTGTGTCTTCTTAGCTGAGAAATTAAAAGAATCTTCACGACTGGCTCATCTGTCCGGATTACTACATTTGTATAAATTACTTGTTATGTGTGACATAAATATTCAGGGTTTGTAATAAATGTTTGAAATTTTTTCATGTTTGACATTACAACTACATTTAGCATAATTTCTGTGGATCAAAATTCCAATAAATATTTTGTACGAAGTTGTGTTATGGGATTTGTTTTTTTATTTTGACTTGCAAGGGTTTGAAAAGCAAGTTTCTTGTGAGAATGTGCATTATTGTAAAGTTCTTTGAGCACTCAATTTTATTGGTTGGTAGGTTTTTAGAGAATAAATTGGTGACGTACATCTTTTGCTTAAAAATATTTAAAAGGTCATAAATATTTTATGAACAGAGTCGTAAAAGAGAATATTTTATTTTAAGAAAAAATATTCTGCTCAAGAAACAATGTTATGCTTACCAAACGTTTTATTTTTCAAAATTGGCTGTGTTATTTTAGTGATGTAGTATCTTCTATGTTGCTGCTATTGCATAGTCTAAGATGCGTATGCAAAAATGTTAATTTTGATAAGATATCGTGGCATGTTTTTTCCGCTGATATTGCGATCGTATTCTCGTAAGTTTACATGGCGTGTTTTCCTCCAGCATATGTGGCGTGTTCTTCAGGATATTGAGAAGCATCCTCTTCTGAGAGTGCAGTGTGCGCACATTTACCTCATATTGCTGATATTATTGCCCATTCTCTTGATAATTTGCATGACATTCTCTTCTGATGCCGAAGCATATTCATTCAAATTAGAGAACATTCTCCGCTCATATTGTGGTATTTTGTTCATGTCCCTCGCTGCATTGCGGCCCCACAGGATCGTGTCCAAGTCCCCAAGTTACGAGCAAAGTTAGCTGGCGTAACAAGCTGCCTCCTGAGTCATGCTTTTCTCGAACACTTTTTGGTCTCTTCTCAAAAAACACTGCCAAATTTTGCCACAAGAAGCTCTCTAGGAAATCCTGCAAATTGCTGCTCAAGTTGTCAACACGCCGCCGGAACTTCGATGACCTGGCTAACGCGGAAGCCGACTTTCCAACAAGTTGATGTGTGCGCTGATGCTTGCATGTCCAAGCTTCTTTCCTCTTGCAAAAGTCACTGCGCTTCCGTGATCATTTGTCGTCCCACTTGCTGCTTCACTCTCACACGTTTTTGTGTCGTATTACCGCTCGTACAAAAGCCTTTGTAAGGACATGGGCCTATTAAACTTGTCATTTCATAATTTACACGCCATTTCCTATGCCACTCCTGGCCAGGGTTCACGCTACCAACCTAATCCTTGAAATTTACTCAGTTGTGTTATTTTAGAAAGTCCCTGTTGCAACACTAACCTGTCTGTGCTGAATCAACGGGCAAAGTTCTTTGAATGTAGGAGTATCCCGGTTACCCTGGCGGCGTGTGTACTAGTTACCCTAATGATGTACAGTAGGATAACTGGTACTTAAACCCAGTGATTTCTCAATGTCTCGGATCTATATCTTATATTGTCACACTTCTAGTTTATCCATATACATGTAAGCTCTGAACTTGTGTTGCTAGTATCGTGGTCGAGAAGATGCAGGTGGCTTAGTTAAAGTCTGGAGCATTAGACTAAAACACATGAAATCAGTTCAAAGACGAAAATATATCTCGTACTTTTGCTCAGCGTTGTGGATCGTAAACACTGATACACAAATTCTGTTCTCAAGCATTCACTGCTGTTCATATAGAGCTGCATTTCACATTCTCGCTATGCTGATTCAATTTCAGATTAACCTAGTAGGCTTTAAACATGTTCTTTTACTTGAGGTGTTTAATAATGACACTTGAGGGGTCCAAGGGGTGCTCAACCGTCGATTGGCCTGTAGTATTACGACTGTTTGTTCTTACTTAAATCTGATACCACAGTTCTGACTGAGAAACTTTTGTAAACCAAAGATATGGCACGCGTGATATAACTTATTTACAAACATAAATAGCATCTATAATCTTAGTACACCCTGTCAATTTTCAGTAATGAATTATGATCGTCTTACCAGTATTGGATCATTTTTGTTTCTTAATACATTCACTGTTTCTAAGTTTTATTTCTTAGTAGAAATAATGGATGAGTTTGGCAGTTCTCATAAGTTGAGTTACTTTTCAAAGCTGTGAATATAAATCTCTCCAGCTCATGTAATGTTTAGTGCATGTTTATTAGTTGCATTTTATTCCTCTTGAAGTAATCTTTTCGCTAAAGTTGTTGCTAAAGGAATTTTGTAAATCTGGATTGAAAATAATTCAGACACGGGACGTACTGTGAAAGGCCTCAAATTCGTTTGTATCTCAAAAAATTATTGGTTTCTTCATCTTGCTGGATGTATTTCATTTTCACACTCGTTCACTTTTTTATGCACTTTTTTCCCTGCTTTGAAATTGGTAACAATTTTTTTTATTTTCAGTCCTTCAATTGCTAGGCACTGTATACTCTTCATATTTTTCCTGGTAAATGTTGCAATGTATATTGTATTTTATTTTTCATAATAATTGAGGAAAGTTTTTTATGGTCAAGATTGAATGAAGATTCGGAGACTCTGTGTACATAATTTTAGTCTGCATGAACTACAAGTGCGCTCTTTGGTATGAGAACGGGGGAATGATTTCTGTCCAGTCTAACTTATTGACGGTAATGTTGCTGCTGCTGTTGTTGCTGCTGTTGTTTTTGCTGTTGCTGTTGTTTTTGCTGTTGCTGTTGTTGTTGCTGCTGCTGCTGTTGTTTTTGCTGTTGCTGTTGTTGTTGCTGCTGTTGTTGTTGTTGTTGTTGCTGCTGCTGCTGTTACTGTTGTTGCAACTGCTGTTGCTGTTACTGCTGTTGTTGCGATTTATCGAGTTTGAATACAATGATGATTCTGCTGTGGGTTGTTGGGAAGGAGATGTGTAGTAGTTTGTTATTATCATTTGTTTAATTACATTGACTGAAGTCTCACTGAACTCTGAAGATAATCTGTTCCCTGATGTTCGTTAATACTTACCTGAACTCGCCATTTCTCTTATGTCTTGCGTCTCCTGGCTGAATTGTTTGCATTAACTCAAGTTTCTTAATTTTACTCATGAACGATGCATTGAATATGAATATTCATTAATTTCAGTTTCACCAAGTCGTTCTCAATACATTTCAGGTTTTTTATAAACTTGTTTCTCTTTTTCAACATTTAAGTGATTTAACACAAAATTTGTAACAGTTTTACACTTCAAAATTCATGTAGAGTAACGTGGTGTAAACGGGAAGGTTACGTTAGTGATTTTGTGTCCCCCTGTAACTGTGGTTTCCGCCTCTTCTTATGAGGTCCTGTTTTACTGAGCTATTAATTCATGCCTGTGAGCCATGAGGACCCTCACTTATACCGCACATCCCGCTCACATTAATTAACCTGATGCCTGGAACTCGTTGATGATAATTGCTCCTCAAGTCATATTTCTCTCCTGCGCGACTGTTGTCCTTAGTTGTGCATTTATTACCTTCAAATGTTATCTTTATGGTGGGGTTTGGATGAACACATTGATGGGCATTCTATAAGTACCTGAGGCATAATTTTGACATGTAACGCTAGGTGAGGTTATAATTGGCACTTTGGGAATGAAGCTTGTGTGCGAAACTCTACGGAATTTAAAACAATTCTTCAGAAAATGCATGTTTTTGACTACTGAGAACCCGTGTTTTCAAACTATTCGTCATTGGATTTTTCAACTTCAAGAAATCAATTTTGAACTTCTGAAACCACTTTTGTTGTACCTAATGGATAGTTTTTGACTTTGGAGTAATTTCTAGTGGAGAGAGAAAAAGAGGAAGGATTAATGTTCAAGGCTTCATACAGCATGTGCTAATCTGATCTCATGAAACCATTTTACGGCTACCTGCTCTAACTCATCTAAGGCTGAGTAAATTAATTTTATAGCGTGCTACTACTACGAAAACTTTTGTGTCGAAGTTAAAGTATGGTAGGCATTAATAAAACGTAGGGATGATTATTAAAATAGAAGCATTCTAATAAAAATTTTGATGTGGGCTTTGATGAGATGCCTTGTCACAGTTGTTTTCTCATGATATTTGTGCTATGGAATGTTGACAGTGTTTCTGCCATCTGTTGGAGACTGAACTAACTTTGAAAACTACACTTTATACTTGCGTGGAGCCATTCATTTTGAAGCTTTTCTGACCTTAATTGTAATGATCGTTTAAATTAAACAAAAGGTCAACGCAATTACTCGTATGCTGCTTATCTATCATTTGCCGGGCATCGTACATTGAGAAATACAAATGCACTGTGCATGTTCTTATCTCCTGGAAACAATTTAATTTCTCGGAAATATATCATGTTAAAATTATGCACAGAGTGTCTCAGAGTTACACTTTGTTTTCGAAAGCAAGAAACTTTATAAATTTATGCAAAATTTTAAAGAGTATGGCGAATTTTTTGCGCTGTTGTGATTCATTTTAGAGAGAACTGCAATTTCTAGGTGCAATGCCATTTCAAAGAGCACTACAATTTGCAGTTAGTCCTTAGCATCCATTATGAGAGCCTTAGCGACTTGGCTAATGGCACTGCCGCTCACTAGTGAAAGCGCGGCCGTTAGACCTGAATTACTCACTAAATGAATCTATTTGAGCTTCTCGCTTTGTTCTCCCGGCTTTGATGAAGCTTTATGGCCTGAGTGATTGCTGGCTTATGGCTCCTTCGCTCTCTCAACATTGACATATTTTGTGTCTAACGCCACGTGTGTTTGTGTAGCAGAACATGCGGCTCATTATCACTGCAGAGTTATAGGCTATATTTTGTTGTTGTATGCGTCCACCTGCCTCGAGGAGCCAATAAAAACCACGACTTTTGCCTCGATAACAGAACTTGGGAATTTTTGCCACGCAGTGATGGGTGGACTTAGGATCAAACGCTACAGTTTCCACGCGTCACCATCAATGTTTTAAACGTTACAGGCAGGCTTATGCGTTCATTTTTTATATTTTATTGAAATGGGTTGTATTCACTTTCTCGGAATGTGTTACTGGGTTAGAGAACAAGTTAAATAAACTTGTGTGCACCTGTGCACGCTTGCATGTAAGCTTTGAAATAATGATAGGAATGGGAACTGATGTTAATGACTGGAATGGGAACTGATGTCAGATACTTTCTGAACCCAGTGAATTGGAAGGACTTCTAGTTCCAAGAGCAATTATTACTTCTGGTACTACGGTGTGTAGGATGACTAGCGATGTTTTCTTTTAATTTAACTTCATTCTTTTCGTGTGCTTACTCGTTGTACAACTTGCTTTCCATTTTCTGGTGTAGAGAATGGTAATGAATTCTGATTCACTTCATTAATCTAGATGTCCATGAACGTTGCCCTTGACATAAAAAAATGCATAGACATGAGAAAGATTTGATTGCAAACACCATCGATGTTACCACCTATGAGGGCTAAAATTTGAACGAAAAAGTCGTTACGTTGATATTGTTTACGAATAAAATGTAAATCATTTCATTGTTTCAGCTGTATTGATTACGAGTAAAATATAAATAAATTAGCTTTCATGATGGGCTTAATTATATTACAATTCTATTTGTATGCTGTGTTCGTGTATTTTGTATGGCATGATGCATTTACCACGGTTCATAAACTTATCTTGAACCAATATCATTTCACTTTGTTTTCATAAGTTTATTCAGAATTCTAAATACAGGGTGTCTCAAAAAAATGTACTCACCCTTTAACCGTTGTCTGTGTGCAGGTGTGAGGTTCGAACCTTTGCGAACATGATTCTTTAATCACATTTAATCATGTTCGCAAAGGTTCGAACCTCACACCTGCAACACAAAGAAGACAGCATGTTAGCAACGGTTAAAGGGTGAGTACATTTTTTTGAGACACCCTGTATATTGTTTGAAGTGACTCATTGTTTTGAAGGCTGTGGTGCTTAGCACCACTGTAGGAGTAACTTGTAGTGTTGCGTGTTACTCTCCCTGACAAGACTGGTTGTCCTACATCACAACTCTTCCTCCTGTCGCTAGTAGAGGCATTCTCAGGGCAACGAAGGACCCTGGCTGGAAGGAACAGGAAACTGTCGAGGCAACAGAGGACCTGTTGCCTCCTTTAAGGACTCTCAGGGCAACAAAGGACCCTGAAGGCCACAGATGCATTCTGAAGGCAACAAAGGGATTTTGAAGGCAACAAAGGTATTCTGAAGGAAACAAAGGCATTTTGAAGGCAACAAAGGCATTCTGAAGGCAACAAAGGCATTCTGAAGGAAACAAAGGCATTCTGAAGGCAAAAAAGGCATTTTGAAGGCAACAAAGGCATTCTGAAGGAAACAAAGGCATTCTGAAGGAAACAAAGGCATTCTGAAGGCAAAAAAGGCATTTTGAAGGCAACAAAGGCATTCTGAAGGCAACAAATGCACTCTGAAGGCAACAAAGGCATTCTGAAGGCAACAAAGGCATTCTGAAGGCAACAAAGGCATTCTGAAGGCAACAAAGGTATTCTGAAAGCAACAAAGGCATTCTGTAGGCAACAGAAACATTCTGATTGCAACAGATATTCTGAAGGCAACAGAGGCATTCGTAAGGCAACAGAGGCATTCGTAAGGCAACAGAGGCATTCTTAAGGCAACAGAGGCTTTCCAAAGGCAACAGAGAACTCTGAAGGTAGAATATTGTGGCTTTTTTATGAGGTAATTATTTGTTCTGTACAAACTTACGAATACTTACACGAATAAACTTTGTTATTTTGATCATTTGTAGAATTTCCAGTCATTACTTTGTAAGGATAAATTTCTATCTGAAAGCACAAAAACAAGTAGCGATGTAACTGTATGTCTTATTTACGAGCGAGACAGAGTTTTCAGGTGGCCTAGTCTAGCATTGTTGATGTCCAAGACGGTGATCGTTGACCTGCACTCGCCTCCTTCACAAATACGTCCCTGAGATAGTTAAATACTGGTATTATTTACCGTAGACTTATAAGATTTAAAATTTTTATAAAAAATTAGAAAATTAAAGCAGAAACTGTGTTAAAAGTTGTAAGCTTCAAACGTCGCATATCATTGTTGCTTGTAGTAATACAGCGTAAAAGCATGTTCATATTTGTGGCTCATTCACATTTGCTTCCACACGTTACAACTCGCGATGTGTTGAGCACTTCAGAGATGAGACTTTTATTCTCTGCTGCTTGACATAAAATTTCTGCCTCACATGCTGTATAGGTGTCACTCCTTAGCTCTCTACCCTACTTTGTTTTCATTGTGATGACTCGTGTCTTTATACTCGTGATAAACACTAAGTAGTTTAACGTAGATTTTGTTATTATCTTTTCAGAATTTTTATTTTCCTATGTGAGAGCTCGTCTATGATGTTCACATCTCCACTGAACTTCCTTTCCAGATATTTCGCTACTGGAAGAATCATTTTGTGTTCCGATGTACAAAATTTAGTCCTGTCTTATGAAAGCGATGGAAATGATAAAAGTTACATTTTTACTCATCCAGGCTTCCGTT
>VCRD01002124.1:33800-47262 GCA_006783055.1 Trinorchestia longiramus
TTAAAAATTGACTGAAATCTGTGCTAATTCAACAAAATTGAACTGGGAGAATCAGATTTCTGGTATCTAGTTTACAAGCAGCCCACAATGCCAGAAGTTCATGTTAATGAACCAGCGCCGTACTTAGCATGCAAGCCTCTTGATCGCACGCGGCTTGAGCAATCGAAGGCAATCGTGGACTCGAATATTGGCCTTTGAAAGCTGCCATCAAATGGCGGGATCTGAGCCCGACAAGAGCACTCGTCTCTCCAACCAATCTTGATTGTCCTGTTTGATTGCTTCACTTCCATTAGGATTGTTGTGTGCGATTGCTTCACTACCATTAGCTCACGACTTTGAATTGTTTGCCAAGCTTCTATTAGCAGGTGTACTGCAACGCGCATGCAGCCCTCGCCTGGAGATGATATTCCTGCCTCTTCCTTTGTGTTGTATTGACTCGCCGGCAAATGGTTTTCCAGCCCAGCATCGAAATCAATTTCAATGGAAATCAAGTGGCCTACTGTTTCTATTCAAGAAATAGACAGCGCTATGAGCCATTATTTTGCCATCGAGTCTCATGTTATAAATTTACTGAAATCTAATCTAATCTCAACGTTGTGTATACGTTCTAGTTTGAAACGCTCATCAGTTTTCCATCTACCATGAACTATTAATGTACCCAAAACATTGTTTGGGTTTCCTTTACGTTGTGCACTGAATCTTTATTCTGATTATTCTTTATTTTTTGCAGGTAAGCGAAGGATCCTAACATGGAACTACCTTCCCTCTCCCTCCTCCCGCTGATCATCTCGTGAGTAATACAAAGTTTCCTCATCAATATCTCATTATCGACTTCATTGCTCTCTTGAGGCCAAACTCATGCTTCTTCAAATTTAAATTTTGCTCAGTAGTTTTTTTACTGGTGCTTTCTTTGCAGTGAATCAACATGTGTTTTTTGCTCGCTGCTTTACTTCGCCTTTATTTTGTGATTTTGAAGCGCGGAGCGGCGGCCGTCATCGTGAACCTCATATAGCACAATGAACAAACTTGAACAATGTTCTGAAACGATTCATTACAAAGCTGATAAATTACAGCAATCCATTGATTTCTGAATCAATGGAGCTAGGCTGTAGTTAATTATAAACTGACAATAAATGTTAAGCAAATCCCTTTCATACGGTTTTAATTATCTTGCTGTCTATACATTGAAGCTTCGGCTAGAGGCGAAGTATCATATATCTGAGTGAAAACATTTGCCGTATTTTTACTCAGATTTAATTTTGAAATAGGATACGGAAAATATTTTTTTAACTGAATACTTTGAGCGGAGTTAGAGAGTCGTGAGGGATATACTCATTTCACTCCATCCTATGCCTTGTCTGATTACGATACAAGCGCTTGACCCATTCAGTTTTAAAAAATTATGCTCATGGTCGAGTCGTCTAGCGGGCATGAGGGATGGAACACGCTTTTGAAAGTCTGCAACTTGAAGGCCTGGCATACCTTCTCTTACCTTTCAGTCACCATTTACTTGCGCTGCGCTTGCGCAAGGTCTATAAACATGCAACATTTTGTTTCATTTACGTGCAATTACACTTGTGCTGCAAGCTTTTGAACGACTGCATAGATACTCCACACGTCTGCTTGCTGCGACCATTGAACTGCTCGAATCATTCTAGCTATCCTATTCATGTCGCTTCAGTCATCACTAGTGACATGATTATTATCATACTGACAACTAAAGGCTCCTCGTGCTTCAGTAACAAGAGCAGCGTTATTTACTGAAAATCCTGAGTTTCATCTTTCAAGGGTCGGCCCAGCTTTCTAGTGTTTACCTCTTGCCTTTTAAGCGTTCTTTCCTACCCGCGATGCTTGAAAATGCTTTCTCTGGTAAGAAACTTTTCTAGCTTAATTTATGCGACTGTTTGCTCTTAGAACAATGTTTGCCAAAGGTAATAAGTTGTGAAGCAGTTTGACGAGTCTCTAGAACAAGTTATACTTTAGAATATGCTCGTGCTCTAGCCTAATTTATTTTTTCATCAACCGCTGTGTTTGTTTTTCATTTTACACTCAATGTCCTGGAGCGTACTAATATTTTTTATATATGTGTTCAAGTGTTACATAGTCAAGAATTCATTATTCTTATGTGAATAGAAATTGGTACAACAAATAATATAATTACCTGCTCTTACGTAGTTGCGTTACATTCAAGTTTGTTTAATGAATTAAAAATATCTCTTAGGGATTATTTATTAGCGTATAGGATCATTGAGCTAATGTAACAAAGAGTGGAGACAGAATGAAGAACCAATTATGCATTGATGATCTCGTTAGTTTAATGTTTGTGTTGGTGATAATAACAGAAATGTTTATTCATGTAATAACTTTTATTTCATCACAAACATTGAAGAAATAATACTCTAAAAAAGTTTGCATCCTGAGAGGAGAGAAAAAATTCTCTAACTTTTTTGGTGTATTTGCGGAGAAATAAATCTGTAGTAATAATTCATTACTTAAACACAAGAAGAACTAGCGACTGCTGTTCAAACATAGTAGGTCAAAAAGAATGCAGTGAATGTCAAAATTTCCGTATCATTTGGAATGATCGTTTTCAGTAGAGAAACAGTAGCGTATTTCAGCTAGGTGTTACGATTTTAAATACTGGGACCAGGTGTAATGGACTACAGCTTTGGCCTCGAGTGTTTTCTACTCGTTTATGGCGCATTTGGTGGTCGTTGAAAAAGCAAAAATGTTGACAAGAAATCTTGCACCACCTTAGTGCAATTCTCCGTGTTTTTCAAGGTTTTGTCACCGGGTGAAATGCGAACGTGTACAAGTTGATGAGGTCTATGGTTCGCTTTAGTATCTCTTAGCCCCTCTCAGGTATTATGTTATATTGAAATAAACAACTCACTTATACCGACACATCTTTTTTCGATTGAGGCGAAAATAATTGGCCTATCTAAAAGGTACTTGTCCAAGCATTGAGAAAATAGCAATAGTCTTCACAGGTGGACCATGTAAACTGAACACTTTTGGATTAAACCTACAAACTGGTTAAAACATAGTCAATATCTACGGCCACAAACGCAATCAGCGTTGAGGCAGTTTCAGTTCACATTAAAAAGATCTTCATGCAGATGTTCAAGTTTAGCGCATACCATAACGGTCAATGAAGTTTAAAAAGTGATTCAATGAAGTATCAGCCTAACTTCAAGAATTATTTTCGAAATTACTGGCACCAACAGCTGATATGTATATCCGGGACATGTTACCTGAACAGCGTGATGGTATTTTTGTTACATGGAAATTTGGTGCTTGCAAGCTTGTGACCGTGTAGTTTTAGTAAGCCCATTGATTGGAACAATGTATGAGCTCATTGGATTTGATGGGTAGTCAATGATCCTGAAGTAACTTCATGTTTAATTCGAAATGACTACGTACAGCTGGAGAATTCTCTTGGAATTCAACAGATAGAATGGCTTCTGCCGAAGAATTTGTTGGTGCCTTTATGATAATTCAGAAGTCCAGGTCCCATTACCAGTTCTACTCAAGAGAATATCTATAGGCGCGTTCAGAGCCGGGAACGGCCGTTCCTAAAATGTATTCCTGCTGGAATTTTCGGGGGAGCACAACTCGGAAGGAGGAGGGAGCGCCTGTCGAGTGTTGGGCAAACTCATCCGGACTCTCATTTCCGGGGCCCTCAGGGACTTGCGATCGGTGTCGGGTCCAAACGGAGTCGTGCCCACAACTGTGTCGGGTTCAAACGAAGTCGTACCAACAACTGTGTCGCGTTCAAACGGAGTCATGCCCACAACTGTGTCGGGTTCAAACGGAGTCGTGCCAACAACTGTGTCGGGTTCAAACGGAGTCTTGCCAACAACTGTGTCGGGTTCAAACAGTCGTGCCCACAACTGTGTCGGGTTCAAAGGGAGTCGTACCAACAACTGTGTCTGGTCTTCGCTGAGTCGTGCCAAGAATTGTGTCGGGTTCAAATTGAGCTCACTAACGACTGTTGGATCTGAGCTGGGTCTTGCTTACAATATCAGGTTCACAAAATCTATTTATCCTTCAGTCGGCGCAGCAAATTGTGCAATAAATACTTACAAAACTAACCACCAAATTTGTCGTGTTAAGTATTCTGATACAAGTAAACCCTGCAGAAATTGAAGCCAAATTGTCTTTTAAAGCTTAGCATGAATAAATATCAATGTACCCAGTGCAGCGCATAATTTTACAGTAGTGAAATAATTTAGATTCTGCAAGAAAATTTCCAGAGGTGTAATTTTCATTAGCGAAAATTTCACGACATTCTATGTAAAGAACATTTATGGTAAACATAGAATATAGGACGGCAAATACGTATTCTTTGAGTACATATGTCTGTGTATGTACTTATGCTTGAAGTGTTGCGCATGTAAAGAGTTGGATTTCTTATTAGTAGTAATACAGTTTTAAACTTTGATTTGATTGTAGCGCCAAAATACAGTGATGTTTGTTTTGAAAACCGTGCTAAAGTATTTAAGTTGTGCTGAAATAATGTGTATTTTCTAAGTAATACTGACAGTTTCCCAAAAGCTATTTTAATATTTCAGTACTAACCAGTTTCCGTAGAAATTCCACGATTTAAATTTGACTAATTTGAAATTATTTTAAAGATGAACGTATTAAAGATTTACGACGAATTATTGTATTTTGAATCAATATTTCTTATTAATGTGTACAGAACTACCATTCTGTATCTTATCTAATGATAATATAGCCCAGATAGTAACCGTTGAAGTTTCTTGGGTTAAAAGTGATGAAATTTGGGATCCATGAAATAAAATGCATTTTTCAGTTTTACCCGTGGTACCATCAGAATCAGAATATTTTTCTTGAATTTATATAGAACTTTCATTTTGTATCTTGCCTAACGATAACATGGTCGTGTAAGAGAAGAAAGTTAATAACGGAACAAATGGTGTGTTTTATAGTGATCCAGTGCCCTTGGTATCCACAATACAATGCTTGTAATACATGCATACACGTTCTGATTTCAGTTCAATAATTTTTCTTCAGTAATAGATAGGAAGGAATGGGACGGACACACACAGATACAGCAAGATGGAGATACATAGTCGATTATATATGTAGATACTCCCACGGTATGCAGGATGCAAGAAGGCAGTGCGGCGGGTGGTGGCGGGCAGGAGTTGCTGCGGGTGGCAGGTGTGTCCCGCCTGTGCGCCACCACCTCAGGAGGCTGGAAGCAATAGAACGAAAACACACAGATAAAGAGAGAAAGAGAGAGAGAAGGAGACACATAGTCGATTATATATGTAGATTGCATTTGAAATTGCAGTAAATCATTTGAGATTACATTATGTCATTTTAGATTTCTGTAAATCATTTGAATTTACATTAATCCATTTTTTATTACTGTGAATCATTTAAGATTACAGTAAAGCATTGCCTCCTTCCTACAGCTGTGATTGAAAAAAAATATTTCTTTTACAGGAAACGTGATAATGGTAATCTGATGAAATCTTGAAAGTAATGAAACTATAACTATGCACCGCTTTAGAAAATTTGTACTAGCAGTTAGCCGTTTAATTTCATGAATTTTTTCACTAAATATCTGGTCTTTAATACGTGCTACACAGTCCCTACTAAAATAGAATTTTTTAGCATGAAGCCTGTGATTGTGAGATATTGCGGCGCAATTATTGAGCAAAAATGAGACTCATATTTCGGCTCAAATGAGCGTGGCCAGACGCACTCAATTCTGAAACTCTATTAGTTTTCAAGAGCTGGAAAAACACACCCTCTCTGGTGGCTGATGTGTGCAGACATCCTTGGCAGTCGCAATGTATATTGCTGATTACAACCATGTCTTTCTCAAACGCACTCAGGACGATAAGATTAACTGGAATAATGAATGAGGTGGTACGGAAATTAGGTTAATATTCTTATAAATTAGCTCTTTTATAAGAGAAAATCATGTTGCTGAAAAGTATTGAAGAGCTGTCATTGTTGAGAGATAAATGTTCTAGAAATTTTTTTCGTTTCTTTTATAAGTTCTTGAAGAGTGACTGCACATACGACGAATTTAATTGATGTTTTCGTAGTATGCATGATGTTGTTTAGATTTTTATTCAAAAGGCGACCATTTAATTTAAAGTTGTGATCAATTAGTAGACATCCCAAAACTGACGGCAAAAATTAGTATTGCAACAAATTAGCTTTAAAATTTTCCTGGCAATGGGCTTAACTTCCCCTTTTTTTTGTTAATGGCTTCATTTCGACAATTTATGCGATGAAACTTTTTGCAGCATAAGATAGTTCTCCTTGGAGTGCGATAGCTGTTTGTCTTTATGCCTCTTATGATCTGCATTTCCATTACGAAAGTCATTCAATCTACGAACATAATTAACATTTAAATTACTTCATAACGATTATGTTTGTGTGTTTCTACTTTACGGAAAATTTCCATGTTTGTTGTTTATAAATGCCGAACATAAAAAATCCTAACATTGGCGATAATGCATTTTTGGTTCGTTAATCTTAAAAAAAATACTTACTGAGCATTTATTAACAAAAAATGGGGTTGTGCGTGACACAATGATGTAATAATTATTATTTTTCTCAACCCGTTTCGCAATCATGTGTTCTCATACTGTACTGCATAGAAATTAATTTAAATTATATACACAATTTTGGGCCAGACGGAAGCGGAAAACGGATCCACGAATTTTGTTCTGTCGCAACGACTGTGAATATTCCCACTGGAATTTGCATGCCACGATATTGTGTACTTTACGCAATACACTAAGAAGATCAAAACTTTAGTGGACGAACTTTTTTGCTGCAGCGGCACCCTAAGTTTCTTTAATATCGTTTGGCTGTGAGCTTGCAGTTCTATTTCCTAGTGGATGGAGAGCGCTGTCTCCAGCGATGTTTCGACTAGAAGAATTGCGCCGAAATTGTTTCTGCAGTTCTGATCGCACGGCAAATCATTGACTTTTCCCAGCCCCTCCTGCCTCTTTCTCGTCAAATTCGATTATTTTTACTCACAAAAGAACGCCTTTGCTCGACTCTTCCCTCAAAGACAAAAGAGCGACTTTTGAGCTTCCTGACAAAAAGAATTCGCTTGTATCTTCTCTTATTGCTTTCGTTAACGTTGACCAGGTTCGTTCTGTTTCACTTTATTCTCTCGTTTTTTCCTTGTCAACGCAGTTATTTTCAACATTTCGCATTCGTAGTTTTATGGAATTTATTTATAAACGGATGAATTCAAGTTTACTTACAGAACATTTGATACTTATATCTTCGTCCAAGCCTTTTTAAAATTTCTTTTACTCAAGTACAAACGCCAAATAATAATCCTTCGTTCGGCGTCCGAAGAAACGCATGCTCAGTAAAAATTTTCTTGCAGTGGTAGAAATTTTTAGTCTCCCTCAGTAAGTCTGTGGAGTGACATGATTACCAAGGAAGTTTTGTGAGCGTCTTTGAATGTTATCACCTACTGCATGAAGTGAGTGAGTTCTTTCCTAACGACTCACTAGCACGCGAGAACATGCGTAGGTCAGTTCTGTCCTTTGGCTGTGGTGCAGAACATAAATTGAGTTTTCAATTATTCTTTGTAAGCAACGTTAGGGATTTTCATTCATTTGTTGCGTGAAGCATTAACTGGATACTCTTCGAAAGTGTTACAAAATTTGTTTCCTAATTTCGTAAAGTTATCATTTCTAAATTTTTCAACTATTTTGAAGAAGCTGAATCACATGGCAGAAAGATTACAACTTTTCCTATTCTCTGTAAACAAACGCTGAATTTCCTGAATCCGGTTGAAGAATTTCCAAACCTCATCAGGACGTATTTAAATTTTGCGTAATACATCTGCATACTGTGTTATTTAGAGTCAAAAATACTTTCATTCAGCACAAAATATATATTTTTCTCTTATTCGAAACGACAGAAAATTCGTTGTCGTACGCTTCGTCTTCAGGTTCCAGATCAATTGCTTTTTACATTTGTCATAGTTTATTCTCTTCTGTATGCAAAATTTTGATCCCTAAGAATATTCTCGTATTGCGATTTGAATGAGAGGAAGACTTGGAGATGCTGACCACAGCATCCTGTGATCAGGCTGAAATTTCCATCTCTAGATTTGACAGGCCGACGTCTCCAAAAATGACGCTTAAGTTTTGTGCGAGGCCGTGTTCTTATTTGGCTCGCCTTGTGTCCCGGCGACTTAATTAATAAAGATCTGACGAGCAAAGGAGGAAGTTTCGACAAAATTGACGATGTTGCTGCAGTGAGCAATTTTTTATCACCCTGCTTCATCAAACTAATGACTGAATCTAAAAGATTCTGCCTGATGCACTCGCTTCTCACCTAGTCGGATTGTGTCCGTTCTGTCTTCGATCGTGGAATTTTGCGTGTTTTACATTCGCTTTTTTTCTAATTTGACATGTACCTCTATTATATTCTTAGAGCCACTTGAATGAGATCCCAAAAGAAGGCTTTATCATTTATCTGTGCAGGTAAGTTTTTGCTAGTCATTTGGAATAAATACCGTTTATATAGTAGTTTAGTTCAAAAAGTTCTTTTGAATTGTCGTAAATGAAGATGCTGAAATTGTTTTACCAAAGTATTTGAAACAGACTTGATTTTTTCCATGTCTACATCAAACAATGTACTTGGTTTATCACATAAAAACACGATTCATTTAGAATTGATCATGAGCTAACTGGAAGAAATCGCATGAGTAACTGTCGAAACATGCCAAAAAAAGAAACATTCATCAAATTACGTATTTTTTCAAGTAGCCGTCACAGTGCATCATGTTCTGCGATAGAAAACAAATATAAATGGTGTCTTTTACCCTCGCAATTTTGTAAATTACATCATCCATCCCCTTGTATTTACTTGACATTTGGAAAAAGTTGGCAAGTATTTCAAGCTGGCTTACGGGGCGCTCTATCTTTGAAGGCCCTTCGAATGCAATTGTGTTTCGCTTCGGGGAGATTTTCGACTTTGTTGTTGCACTTTTCGGACGCCCTCTAACGCCATTTGTCGAGCTTAAGGGAATTTTACCCGAGGAAGTTTTCAATTTGAAGAGACAGCGCCGGGAGCAACGCGACGGCGACCCAAAAATCCAGGCCTCTAAATAGAGAAGAAAAAATCCACCCCCTTGCCAACAGATTTTGAGTTTTCAGTGCGTCTGAGATCGCATGCAAATTTATGAACGCAGCAACTTTTCCTCACGACACTCGCTCATCCTGTGGCCCTTTTCGAGTTTTTGCTTTTGTTTTTGAGCGCAATCCTTCTGTTGGAGGTTCATTTTTCTGGAGAGATGCTCAAAACTTCCACACCTTGATGTTAGAATTCGATTTGGATCTGGTCACTTCTTGTGACGATTGGTGAGAGACTCGTCGTGCGGGCTAGTGAGAACTTGCATCATTTACACTTTCAGAAACTCGGATTTGAGGACATTTTTAAACGCCATTTATTCACTGGTATTTTTTGCATTTACTACTGAAATTTAGTGCACACGTTTCATCAGCCGTTTATGGGTTTCAATGAAATCGCCAGGTGTTGACAATGAGAAAAATATTTTGAATCAGTAGTATCCAAAAATTTGTACATTGTTATTTGGTTGAAAAAATGCTTCCCAGTCTCACAATAACTGAGGAGTCATTTTCAAGCGCGTTTATCAGCAGGTGAAAGTCAATTATTCACTACAATGTTCAGTGTCTGAGAGGTGTTTGTCCTGTTAAATTCAGGGCGTGGAAACGTGCTCAATGGCGGATTGTGATTCTGAAAAGTTCATGTAAAATGATTTTGTTTATCTATTTGTTTAATTTTAGTCTAATGCCTTCAGGTTTTGCTGCCGGTATGACCCTACCTACACCCACAGATCTCGCTTGTGCCAGCTGATGCTTGTGCCAGCTAGTGCTTGTGCCAGCTGTGATTTGTGCCAGCTGGCCCTTTTGCCAGCTAATGTATGTGCCACCTGTAGCTTCTGCTAGCTAAGGCTTGTATCAGCTAAGGCTTGTATAAGCTGAGGCTTGTGTCACCTAAGGCTTGTGTCAGCTGAGGCTTGTGTCAGCTGAGGCTTGTGTCAGCTATAGCTTGTCAAATACAAGCTTTGGTTGGTAAAATAAAAGAAATAAATTGGGTATAAATCTGTACCGTCAATTGAGACGCATTAGTGTAGTTCTGTGTAGGCTGGAGGCAAAAAAAATAGTGGTCTTGTATAATTTAGTGCTGAAATTTGCTCTTAGTTTGTTAGAGCCTAATTTTTTTATTAAAATCTCCTCTCTAATTGTTAGCAGAGTGATATTGTAAAAACTATAGGTTCAAATTTAAACAGCATTGTTTAAAAAAGTGATCACTTTGCATGAATAACTAAAACTTCCATTTTACTGTTAACCTCACTATCAATATCAATGCGAGTGCATGACTCGAGGAATCTTGAACTGCCTATTATTGAATTTCTATTCCTACGCGTTGAATATCAAAACAACTTTATTATAAGTCAGCATAGTTTGGACACAAGCCTCGCCCGTAGAGGTCATTGACATTCAGAGTAGTGTGTATATTCCTACTGCATCCCGGCAAGCTCTCTGAGGGTAGACTTCCTGTGCTCAGGATTTTCGATTTATATAAGTAATTCAGACACTCCCAAACCTGGAAGCTCGTACGAAAAGCTAATCTAGTCGACGTGCAACGGACGACTGCCAATAATGTACGTCCAATACCTATGTCAATTTGAAACCTAAGTTATGTATTCCTGCTAAGCACGTAACTGGGTATTTAATGTTATATTAATTTTAAAGCAGTTGTGTAATTACTAGTAGACCTACACGTAAAAATTGACGTGTTTATTACTAAATTTTTTTCTTTTGATTTGCCTGTGGACGCGGGCTTTTTGAAGGAGTTTCCATACTGAAGGAATTTCCACGCTGAAGACTGTGTCTTTGGTATCCACAATACAATGCTTACAATACATGTATACCATACCGAATTTTCTCCTATGTAATTCCTTAAGAGCGTCACAGAGAGACGGACCACAAACAAACTGCGTATTATCATATAGTGGGATAGTGGAATGCTACAGAAGTAATATTTCCAACACTCTTGCGTATTTGATGAGTGTCTCTCTGGGCTGATGAATAAGCTGGATCGAAGACTTTACCTCTTAGTTCTTTATAATTAACAAAATTTTGATTAGAGGATGAAGCATCTCATTCCAAACAAATCATTCAATTAAAATAGTGCTCTCGAGCGACAACACTGATCATTAATGCCAACCAATGAACATTTGAAAGCAATGTTTGAACAAAACCCACATCAAAGTAGCAAAGAAATAACTGAAGTATTGATACTGCAACAGTGTTTGAACTTCTGAAGTAATTTGGTAAGGAGAAAATCTTGATAGATGTGTCCCACATGAACTCGATGTATGATAAATCAGGGTTCAGCGTGTTGAAGTGTTTTCTATGATCACTCAGCGAAATCCTAATGATTCATTTCTTGATCAAATAGTAACGTGTGGTGAAACGTGTATTCTTTATGTTAATGAAACGTGATCAGGTCAATGGCTAGATCATAACAAAGTGCCCAAATATTTTCCGAAGCTGAAGTTGCGTCAGCAAAAAATTATGGTGACGATTTAGTGGTCTGTTATTGGTATTATTCATTACTACACCAATATCAAGGCTGATCAGAGCATCACAGTAGGGTTTCAATGCAAGCATCTCGAAGCAATACAGGTTAAATTTGGAAAAATGAGACCTGCGCTAGTGAAATGACGCGGTCCAATTCTGCTCCCCTACAAAGCACGGCCACTTGTTGCCACGATGTGAAACTTTACTCTGTGTGGGATTTCATTGTCCCACTTGGGGTATGAGACTTTAGTTTCTCCTCCACATTCTCAAGATCGTTCACCCACTGGGTACCACGCTTTCACTCATCTAAACGCTTTTTTAGATAATGAAACTTTTGTCAAAATTCTTGGATAAATCTACATATAAAGATTTTTTACCATCAAGGCCAATGGATTTTTATCGACGTGTCATAAATAATCTTGTTGATCGATGACAGGAATGTATCGATGTTCATGGATCGTACTGTAACTAATTCTAAAATCTGTAGAATTTTCTCAGGAATAAATATTTCTGAAATTGATTGTTGTACAACCTACCAATTACTCTCACTAAAAATTAAAGTAGAAACCGTGAAATATAATCTTTCGTGTTAATCTGGCGTGTGAAACACCCTCAGCCCAGCATGGGCAAAGGTTGTACTCATGAAAGAGGAGACAGTCGAGTGTTTTTGAGGCATTGGTTGCAGTGGCTTTTGTTTTGTGACTTCTCCCTTTAAACTGGATGCTTTTACCTACCTACTTGGGCACGCATACTGCCATAGTGTTGTGTGCTGACATACGATCTGTGATAGAATTCTCTTTTTACTCCACTGGACTCCGTGGACCAGGTCTAAACTGTAATTATTTACTTGTATTATAATACCATTTTGGTCTCTGTCACAAAGAATATGCCGCTGGCATTGCACATGAACATACCGCACTTGTAAGTACGCCTACCGTCTGCAGTCCATCATTTGTGTGTTGCTCATTTAGAATAAATAAGGCAATAGAAACGAGCTGCTTGGCCCATTCTTGGGCTGCTCTCCAAGTCTCAAGCCGTAGGATTTTTGTGTCTTTAATTCGTATTTCTCTTATTTTTACGTCTTTTGCATTTCACATTTGTTCGTTCCTTATAAAGGGTGTGGCAAAAGTCACATGATATATTTAGAATTAATTTATGCAAAAACTACTTGAGATAAAAACTTCAGGTAAATTGCAAACGAAAGAAAGGGTTTTGGAGTTTTTATTAAAATAGGATATCATCTAAATGTCCACCATGTTGGTTTATCCACATGCGCATTCTTTTCGTAACAGAATCCATCACTTTTCTTAGCATCTCGGGAGGAATGTTGCGAATCTTTTGAGAAATGTTCTCTTTCAAATGTTCCAAAGTACGAGGCCTATTAATGTATACTTTTAACTTTAAGTACCCCCATAAAAAGAAATTCAAAGGGGTCAAATCACAAGATCGAGGAGCCCAAGGAATCCCACTTCACTCACAAAAGGTTACTGTCCGGTGCAGTATGACACTTGAAAGGATTATTGGTCCCTATTTTTTTGAAAATCAGAATGGAGAAACTGCGACTGTAACTGGAGCTGCATATCGAAAATTCATTGAAGAATATTTAAGACCTCAAATTCAAGACGGGAATATGTGGTTTCAACAAGATGGTGCAACACCCCATACAGCAAAGGAATCAATTCAACTTTTGAAGACAATTTTCCCAAATCGATTAATTTCACGTTTTGGTGATATTCCTTGGGCTCCTAGATCTTGTGATTTGACCCCTTTGGATTTCTTTTTATGAGGGTACTTAAAGTCAAAAGTATACATTAATAGGCCTCGTA
>VCRD01002124.1:52058-65293 GCA_006783055.1 Trinorchestia longiramus
TCGTACGGCCCTCATTCGTACGGCCCTCATTCGTACGGCCCTCATTTGCACGGCTTTCATTCGCATCTCCATTGTTCGTTTGGCCCTCATTCATGAAAACTAGTGTGGTTTTCTTTCCCTAGTTTGTTATTCCAAGCACATTATTTATGCTGATATATCCTTTTCAATATCGTGAAATCACAAATTTCCAAGAATACTTTTCCCTTCGTTTCGCTTGAACTCTTTTCTTATATCCTTATATCTTATATGGAAATATTTTTTTACTGCTAACAAATCAATTATGCATGACTTGCTAGTCGTTTATACATTCGATATTTCCTCAAACCTCGAGATACTCCTCCTCCCTTCACACCATTCATTCCTTATGGCTGTTCTTCACCAGACAGAAGCTCGTCATAACGTCTTGTTTGTGCGTGTTTCTATCGTTTCTAAACCTGAAATATGGAAGCATGGAGTAATCAAGTCTTCACTCAAAGGAGCCTGAGATAAGTTTCATGCCTCACCGAGAGCCTCTGGTTAGCCACTCACCGCTAAATTGTCATAATTTTCTCATAAAGATTAAGAAGAGCGGGGCGCTCTGAAGCTGCGCGCATTCTCCGCTCGCATCGCCGGAAGCTAATGGAAAATTAAAGTCTGCATAGTTACAGCAAATTTTTAAATACGTGTATGAAAATAATTACAAAATGATTACGTCCTGCGACATATTTAAAGCTAAATTGAAGGTAGTTTTAGACGAGGCAGTATTCTAGCGGGAATTCCTCCAACAGGACGAAGCTCGCTGACCTCCCCCTATTTTGTTGGTCTTTGCAAGCATCAGCTAAGTGGCAGACGTGGACTTACGAGCTCTATCTTCTGTCGTAACAATTTACTATAATGCTTTCAAAGTCTAGGGGACCCTTGCTTGAGATAGGTATAAAAAATAAGCTGTCTCGCGGGAACAAGGGCCTCGCTAGTTGGATACTTTTTATTCTCATAAACCTCCGCTCCCAATTCTCTTTGGTCTGTGAGCATCGTTAAGGACTGCAGCACATCACCTGCTCTTACTCTCTTTACGCAAAGCTTAGGATTAAATTTAAGTGTGCTGAAGTCTTTGATCAATTTATCACGGATCCATTAAATGAAAATGACACATATGTTGCATAACACAGTCAACGTACTGCTACAAAAAAATCAATCCATCCAAGCCAGTTTAAACTTATTTCTTGTAGTGAAAGTGATGTAGGAGATGGTTCTGTGTTTCACCCGAAATATTTTATGATACAAATTTGATTGTTGTTTGCAGTTAGAGAGACAGCGATCGTTCATTTAAACAACGCCTCCATTCTCGTTATTTCCAACAATTCACAAGATGGTAGACGCTTTCACCTCGAGTTGTAAAGACTCTGCCTTTGAATGTGAATAGAAATCCTGAAGTTGTGAATGACTTTGAGCTTCGCAATAAATTAATTGCAAAGGCCCTTCCTCTACAGTGGTATGGATTGCAATGTCACATGGCCCAAGTGGCAGCAGAGGCAGTGGCATTAGAGGCAGTGGTAGCAGAGGCAGTGGCAGCATGGCAGCAGAGGCAGTGGCATTAGAGGCAGAGGCAGTGGCAGCAGAGGCAGTGGCAGCAGAGGCAGTGGCAGCAGAGGCAGTGGCAGCAGAGGCAGTGGCATTAGAGGCAGTGGCAGCAGAGGCAGTGGCAGCAGTGGCAGCACACCTAGAGGCGTGTGTTGCCATCCATCTGATACGGACGTCGCTTAACGTTGACGCGTGCTTGTGTTTGTGTCTCGTGCGGCTGCACACAACACCAAAGTTCACCTACAATTCAAGCATGTGTTTGAGTTGTAGGTGAACCGTCATGGGTATCTCTCGCCCCCCCCCAATGCTTCAATTGTTTGTGGATATGCAGGCAAACATGACAGGCGTACTTGAACAGGCATAACTAGTAGGTGTACATGAATCGACTTTCCATACAATTAATATTTGTGTACAATTTGCAGTGTTTGTCATGCAGTTTTTTCTCCAATGTTTGAGACTGAATGGAGTCTCCAAATGATTAATTATTTAATTACCTGTTTAAAAAATGTTAACACCAACAACTTGTTTTCCAAACACCTACTTAGAATCCAAAATTTTGTTGTATTAATTAATGTCAATCGGAGCAATACTCATAAGCGTTTCGATCCTTTACAAAATATCCAATCGGTAGGGAGCTACCATCGGAAAGCCTTCGTTGTTACGAGAATATCCATCTGTATTTTTCTGTTTTCTTGCTACCATTAGAGCTGTGTTCGACGGTCCCATTTCCTGAACAAATTCAATGGTCTGATATTTTTATGTATTTTTTCCTGGTGTCGTAACTGTCAGGCAGTAAGTAAGCGTAGAGAGGAAGACGTGCAGGAGTTGCTCTTATTGTTCTCGGACGAAGTCGTCTGGTGTTCGATATTGCGGTGGTCATTAGAGTCTTACTACATGACTCGAGAGACTGCCGTGAGTGTGTGTGGACCTGCCGATCTTGCCTAGGCCTATCTCGAATATTTCTCGAGGCCTAAGCAATGTAAAATATTTTGGAATTTTTCACATGGGCTTATAGATTACCTATACTGTTTTTTGGACTTGTGCTTGCTTTATTGGCTGTTAGACTAACTAATGTAAGCTGCTAGACTAATTTTAAAGCTGTTCCGCTGGTTTGTAATGCGGCTTGACCAGCTTTTAAAAATTGGCTGTTTGGCTAGCTTTCAATGGCTGTTGGGCTATCTTTTAAATTTGGTTTGGCTAGCTTTTAATGGCTGTTGGACTAGCTTTCAGAAGCGGTGAGACTGACTTTTAAAAGTTGTTCGACGGGTTTTTAATGGCAGTTAACTAGCTGTTAGAATGTTGGACTGACTCATAGTTTCTAAAACTTTTTTCAAAAAGTTTTTTACAACCAACCAATTTGAGTTTTCATTAAAATTTGATTAGTTGTGTTTTGTAATTTTGTTCACAGCACATATATTTACTTATACCGAATATATATCATTTATGTGAACCTTATACCTATTATACGCTACTGAGAAATTATTTAACTTTGTTTTTGATTTCTTGTGATGTAGAAAACAAGTCATTCTTGCATTGATTGATCGAAATCTCCGCTGTGTGTGGCTTCGGTAGTTTTGATTTCATTTTCTGAAACCTCTTTTACCGACAGCAACATTACGGGTTTATCCGTCGCTTTTGATCTTTGCGTTCTTTGAATGAACTTCTGCATCTGTGGACGCCGTTATAATTAAATGCTTACTGACTCATTTCTCACTCGGACTTTGAGCCTATCACAGAACTGTGTGGAAATGTTTAGATGCCTTGTATCAATGATGCTTGGTATGATGTTTTTTTTACTTCTACGAACGCTTTAATTGCGTAAATTAAGCACTCAAATATTGGGGCTGAAGCACTGTTCTCAACTGATACTTATTTATACCTAATTGTTACATCTATTATCAATTTATTTCATGTATTAAATATAATATTTACTCATGGTCGTAATTTATTAATTAATTCGTGTCGTTAATGGGGTTTCCACTTCATTACCGTGGCAGTGTGATTAAGAAGTTGTGTTTGGTTGGACGCTTTACCGTGTAATCAGCACACGGCTGATCTTGAAAACACCCTAACTTAGTTTGAGTAACTCCTTCCAAGTATCGTTTGCACGGGAGACGGATTATAAAATCTTGAGGAAACTTTTCGCTCAGCAGCTCTGGAATTTCAAGTTTTATCGTCAGGATTTTTCACTCGAAACGGTGCCAACTTTGAGTTTTGACTCATTAATCTGCTGTGCTTGAGGAGCTAACAGGAGTTTGTGAACGTTGGTGATGATTTGTCGCGCTGGTTACCCCAACTAACGGGTTTTGAAACGCTCAATCTGCAAGTTATGTATTTCAGTTCGCAGTTATACAGTCTGTTGGATTTTCAAAACTGTGTTTATATATTACTCGTGTTGAGTGAACAATAGAAAAAGATGCGCGTATTTCATGGTAAAAAATGTGAATATTTTATTGCATTAATCATGCGTTGTCAATGAAATTCGAATTGTAATTGCATATTCTATGTAACGCTTTTCTGGCAGTTCCTTCTAAGATTGTATCATTCTGCTGAATATAATAACTTAGAACTAACTGAATGTACGATACAGAATAGTATAATTACAGAATAGTTAACTGATTGCACAAACTTTCTTGAAATAATTTAATTATTTTCAAAAATAAACTATTTTTTCATGTGGTTCATTTTTGCCTTTTACTACCAAATTAGTAAGAGTTACTGAGTTTCTGAGTTTCTTACAGACTTCTCTATACCTGCTCTTACTTTCTGTGTTCATTTGTGAGTAAACAATTTGTAAGAGCGAAGCATCGCATTGAAATACCGTGGATTTCATAACCGTTTTAAAGCGCTTATATACAACGGGTGCAATAAATATCCAACACGTTGCCAAAAGTTTCCTTTACGATAGTTATACCACTTCAAAACAAAAATTAGACCTGATGTATTTTTGTACTCTGAATACAAATTTAAAATCATAATACAGTAAAAGTGATGCATTAACATTGCATTGATAAAAATGTCGAGCTAGCATGTCGAAAAATATCGAATACACTTATGAAAACCAGTTGGTACCTGATAGTATGGCCTCTCTTTGTTATTACCACTTCTAACCGCTAACAATAGTTATTTATAATGTTTTTGCAAACATCTGCGACTAGTTTGAACCACTTCTTGGCACACTTTTTTTAAATTTTAGACTTCTTTAAGTCTCATTTCTGAACACTTCGTATGAATTCTCGCTAGAGGTTTCCTATGGTGGCAACTGACTTGACCAGTGAATTACTTTCATTTTATTCCACTAAAACCACGATGGTGCGTCCTTGGCCGTATGCTTAGGATCGTTGTTCTGCTGAATGGTCCATCCTCTTGACAATTTTGGGTCTGTTGCAGAAACCAAGAGATTATCGTCAAGAATCTGGCGATACATAACGCCATTCATTGTAATAATAAGAAGTTTGCAAGCCCCTGCAGAGTAAAAGTAATCCCATACCATTATGCTGCCTCCGCCAAACTTTACAGTTTGGCGGAATGTTATTCATGAGATCATACGCGGAGTCTTCCTTCCTCCAAACACAACTAACACGATCCCTGCTAAATAACTCAATCTTCGTATCGTACGACCGTAGTAAAGTGTCCCTAAACTTTGCAGGTTTCTCCAAATGATCATTGGTAAATTTCACAAGGTTTTCAAAATGAATAAGCTTCAACAAAGGTGTCTTCCTTGGTATTCGAGAACGGAGCCTTTCGTCTGAGAGTGAGTTTTTAATTTTGTTCTTGTAAACTTTTGTCACAGCGGCTTCAAAATCTTTCTGAAGTTCAGATCGATCCATTCGAGTATTCTTTTGGCCATTTGTTCTGAAATTTCAGGTGGACGCCCAGAACATGGTAGACTAACAGTTCATTAACAAGATTTTAACTGACGCATCGTGCTACTGATGCTTGAAGTTGGTATTTCTAATTTAATTGAAATTTTCCATGACCCAAACCTCTGTTATGAAATGCAATATGTTCTGGCACGTTTTGGCAATTCTTTAGACTTTGCCATTGTATAATTATGGAATGATATACTGCCCTTCTTATCCTGCAACCGTAAAACAATGAGTAAGGGCATCTGTTGTGCCTGGTTGACTTCAGATTTTTATTTATCCTTTTCATTTTTTCTTCTAATTTTTCCAATTTTTCTAGAAATTTAAACAACAGTTTACTTACGTTTAAAATTTATTACATCGTTTGTTGGTGTGTCGGATACTTTTTGTGGTGGTAGTTACACATGTTAATTGATATAATATTCATGTTTTTTCTTCAATACGATTTAATATTGAATTTATCGTACAAAAATACTTGAAATGTTCAAATTGTATTTTTTGAAAGTTATATTAGTATTAGAGATGGTCCAGATGTGGATATTTCAATATCCGTGGATGCAAAAGCAGATGTGGATTTTGAATTTCAATATCTGCAGATGTGGATGTCCTGTCTTTTATACTGAGCTATAAAAAATGAGTTTCAGCTTCACATAATGAATGAAAATAGTTATCTCGGAAAAAATAATTTTTTTCATGGATACAACTGATGAATGAAGTAGTTTAGCAATTTAGTGAGCTCATAACTGAAATTATGCAATGAAAAATTATTATAAAAATAGCTTAAATTTAAAAGAAGTATTGAGTGAGTGCATGCTGTGTGTTACCAGGATGCAGGACGAGGATCCAACTCGAATGCACCCCACCAACCTCTCTCCCCAGCCACCACCCACTCGGAAAAGGCTGCTTCTTACTTAAATTCAGTACTTGTAGCTAATTATTGGCAGGCTGTGTTTTAATAACAAAAATATTTGTGCTCACTCTGGAGCTAACCTGGATCTCTTCTCATCATATAGGATGCCATCACCACTAAAAAGACGCTCTCTGGCTTCACTGCTGGGTGGACGGGCTAAGTATGTCCTAGCAGCTGTACCTAGGGAAGGATACGACTGAGCGAGCATTCATGCGCCACTGAAGGAGAGGATCTTTTGACATTTATTTGCGTTTCATTCTTTGATATTTGTAAATTATTGTGGTAGTTTCTTAGGAAATATCTGTGTGGCAAAGTTTTTCAGTATCGCTGTCTGAAGAGAGTCAGACACTCAATGTGTCTGTGAGGCTTCTGATGCCACTAGGTCATATGTCTCCAATCTTTTTCTTTTCTTTCTTGTGTGTTCAGATCCTTTTTTGCCGTCCTAGTTTCTTATTTCTTCACACATATGCCTCAAATTTACAACACGTCTTTGATGCACCTGTGGTTCCAAGAATTTTCTGTTTCATCTTCTGTACAGAATAGTGTCAATGACACACAGGTCGTTGTGCTGTAATTTATCAAGCCTGGCACTCATTTTTGACAACAGCTTAGCTTGCATGGCTATAACATTCTAATATTGTTCTGTGCTTTTGTCTTTAACTCGTTGACTCCGAAGTGGTACGTATGTGGACCACTTAGGTTAGGTTCTGTAATTTTTTCAGATCCTTCTAGTGACTATGCGTACAAAGTCAAGATTTACACCAGCCAGGCAATCGGAGGCAACGTGTTAAGCATAACTTTCAATTCAGCAATGAGAGGTATAGTCTCTTGAGACACAAGATGAGGCAGCGCTGATGCTCCTGGTTACCTCATCCAAAAACTTGAAGACAGCAACACAGTTTTTTAAGAGATCATCATATGATGGAAAAAGAGGCTTTACTTTGCTATTAATGGCAGAGTACAAACATACAGCCTCTTTCATTTCAGAAGTTCTCTCTAATATATGCAAGCTGCTGTTCCAGCACGTTGCAACGTCTTGAACAGCACGAAGTTATTACACATTCAATCGTTCTTGGGTCTTTCTTAACTCTTCTTGTGCAGCTGCTGAATAGTGGATATGTGTTGAAATGCGTCTGCATTTGAAGAGCAAGTTACTTAAACAGGGTGTTTCAGAATTAAGGCAACCAGTTTTGCATAATAAATAAATTATTTAAAATTAATGTTTGTTTATTTAAATCTTAAATTGTTTTGAAGGTAGTAAGATAATCTTTCTACTTCAAGTGTCTAAATTTTAAATTCATACTTTATATAATGGCTGTGGATCGAAATATCAAGCTCTACAAAGAAGGCGAGAGTAACGTATCAATTGCAAAATAAGTTAAAAATGAACCGTTCAACTGTTTGGAAAACTGTTAAAAAGTTTAAGGAGACTGGTACAACCTCTGATAAACCAGGACGAGGCCGGAAACGAAGTGTTTGGACCAAAAAACTTATCAAAAACACGCGGGAGAAGATGCGTCGAAACCTACGTTGATCCCATCGAGACTGGCTGCAGAAGACGGTGTTTGCAAAACTTCAATGTATCGAGGGTTGAAGGAAGATCTGGGAAAGAAACCTTACAAAATGAAGAAACGTCATGAGCTTACTGAATATCATACAAGAATGAGGGCTGAAAGAAGTCGTCACATCCTTAATGAGATGGCTCAAGCCACGCTCCCAAACTTGGTGTTCACAGATGAGAAAAAATTCGACATTCAGCAAGTTGTGAACCATCAGAACGACCGAGTTTGAAGTTCTTCAACTTCTGTCGAAGGTAGGACTGTTACAAAACGTAAAAATGCAAAATATGTCAGGGTTTGGGGAGCTGTGACAGCCACAGGAAGATCTCCGCTTGTTTTTGTGCCTTGTGGGATCAAACTGAACTCAGAACGGTACATTTTTTCTTATTCTGGAATCAAAGTTGTTGCCATGGGCTACATAACACTTTCAGGGTTCTCTATGGAGTCTCCAACAGGATTCAGCACCATCGCATGGCTCCAACGTAACCCAAACCTGGATTCAGAGGAACATTCCATTTTTCATAAGCAAATATGTATGGCCAGCAAGGAGCCCGACCTCAATCCCTTGGAATTTTTTATCTGGTCCATTTTGGAGATTAAGGTCTTAGCTACCCCTCACACATCTCTCAAGTCCCTCAAAGCAAAACTGCAAAGGGAATTGGAAGCAATTCTACAAGAACAGATACGTACCGCTTGCAATGCATTCGTAATTACACTTGAAGCTGTAGTTCATAATGAGGGTAGTTACATCGAATTATTGCAACACTGTATCGTTTGCTTATTATTCACGTTTGAGTTTCAACCCTTAAAATCAAAATCGCGCATTTGAATTTTCATAAACTTACGAAAAAGTTCGTTGCATTAATTCTGAAACACCCTATACTTTTCAAGGTTGTAACTCCAGCTCTAACTACCAGTTGTAGTTGATGTGCAAAGCAATCAAGATTATTCAGTTCTGACAGAAACAAAGCTTATGTAACATTAACACCTGTATCTTGCATCACACAGTGAACTCTCTCAGGAACGATTTTCCATTTTTCCATCTTTTTCAGAAACATTGCCCTCAAGTATTCACCTGTATGGCGCTCTATCAAAGGCTCTGCACACAACAAAAATCCTGTCTCTGAAATTGGTCATCGACTGCATGACACGTCAGAGATAAAAGAAACACTCCCGATGTGTTGTCAGACCATGCGTCTGTGGTGAAAGACAGTTTCGATGATTCAATCAAGTTATTGATGATTGACGATATTTTTTCTTCAAATGAAATGTAAATGTTTTCTCAGATCTTGTCTCTATAAAAGTTTTTTCTATTCATATCGTGGAGACGCTGCTTCCATAAAACGTCCAAAATTACTGCCTTCAACACGAGTGAAGGGCAAGTCGTTCATCACTATCATTTCAGCTATTTCAGCGTACAGTAATTTTGTTCCAACATCATTTTCGTCCCATGATTTACTTTTTTCAAAACAGGCCACAGGTCTTTTACTCAAAACAGGTCTGTTGTTTGCTTATTTCCTTACTTGTTGATGCCTGAGACTTCACAACAATTTTTTTCGTTTACATAAGTTTCTTCTGTTTCTCTTTCTTCTTTGAACTCATTATAACGCATAGATTTCAAGTTGTTATGCAATGATGTATTATTGTTTCTATCTTTACGGGAATAGTTTGTGTTACAGGCGTTACATTTTGTCACATTATTAGAAATGTTTTTAAAATACTTCAGAAGCCATTATATCTGTCAAATTGTAAATATTTATTTAAACAGTCTCATCAGCATTGCACTATCAATAGTTTTACAATAATAGTAAGTAAACCAAGCGGGCACTTCAATGAGTAGCTCAAATAACTAGTATACTGTCACTGAATAATATTGCACTCAGAAAAGGCACGCGCGCGTTAGACAACGTAACAGCAGTTGACCACGGCCCGTCACGACAGACACGTTTGAATATTGAATCAGCATAAAGTAATTAGTAGTTACCACTGAAAAAGCTAACAATACGACTATTAAAGCAATACTATACGGAGTGAGGGAAATAGTTATTTACTTCATTACACAGCTTATCACTTGTTTTAATCAGTAAACGAAAAATGAATTGGCTCGTGCAGACCACTTGAACTCCACTGCGTGAACACAGGACCACAATTATTGTGACACCGCGACAACTGGCAACACTCCCTCAGAGAGCATTTCATGTTTACTCTTGTTGCGCCCAGTCTGTCGCTTGCACAAGCACATATCAGTTTTCAACTTTATTCAATGCATCACTCAAGCACTACAAGAAAGATTTATTGTACATAGCAAAAAGTTTAATTGATTGGTTTCCAATTATCTACGAAATGAAGGGAAATATGACCTTTTTACTACATTGTTGCATTATTTAAAACATCTCCACCCTCCATGACATCTGCATTGAAAAGTGCGGATGCAGATCCAGCTGCAGATATACG
The DNA here is from genome assembly GCA_006783055.1 of Trinorchestia longiramus. NCBI lineage: Eukaryota > Metazoa > Arthropoda > Malacostraca > Amphipoda > Talitridae > Trinorchestia > Trinorchestia longiramus. The sequence continues at coordinate 62,408 of VCRD01002124.1, forward strand.
CACCACCTCTAGTAAATTTAATATCCTAACTAAAATGTAACATATTTATTATATTGAATATTTATTGGACTCAATGTTTATTTATTCTGGTACCCATATAAGTGAACGACCCTGTTAACAAATGATTTATAACTTATTATATCATAGATACATGTTGTTAAGATAGATACATCTGCATTTTTTCTTTTATAATACATGAGGCACAGACATTATTTTTCTGTACAGTGTATAATTTTGTTAAATTATTTTTATTTGTGTTAACCGAATGTGTAGGTTTCCATGCTTGCAATTTTGGGCGGCATCATATCGTTGAAAGTATTCTGTAATTGATTTTTGGTGCAATACGTGTCAATATTTCTGGATGTTCTTATAATTTTAATACTCGTGCACTAAGACCAAGTATTCCAGGATGCTTCGCAAACTATTTCCAGCTGTTATTAACAACTGTTTACAGCTGTTAGCGCCAACCATTGCAAACTTTGAGCAACAACCATTGTCAGCTGTTATAACGAACCCATTTCAACTGTTACCACAAACCATTTCCAGCTGTTCTCATCAACCATTTCCAGCTCTTAAAATAAACCATTTCCAGCTGTTAGCACCCCTATTTCCAGCTCTTAGAATGAACCATTTCCAGCACGCAGTAGGAACAATTTATGCAGCTAAATTGGACGCATCGCACGCTACGCCGGGACCCATTTTTAGTTATGCGCCTCTTCCTACTTGTGTTGACGCACGTTCCTTCAGAAATGTTCCCTCGTCGACTGCGACAAACGCCCTCTATTGCAATAGATGCGCTTTGTGCCGGCGTCTTCCTTGGAAGATCAGAGACAGGATTTGGGTCCTCGAGTCCTTTGTCTTGTTCTCCTGAGCAGAATTATTTACCTGTGCTGTGCTCCATTAATGGAGCCGTACACACGCTCTCCTGGCCTCGAGAGAAGGCTTGCCACTGCGCTTTAGAACGCAATAACGAGCTGTAATTTTCATGGAATATTTGAATAAACGCGTTTTGACTGTCGGGTTTTCGTGTTTTATGTGCCTTTAGTCAATGATCAAATAATTCTCGTTTAGATAGGTAAGGAAATGATATTACGCATCTTCACTGCCGATTTTGTGAAATGTGCAGTCGCTGCAGTCGAGCTAAGCCTCTCAAACACCGCGAGTTGATGGAGCGTAAATTTGCTTCTTTTCCAGCCTAGCCTCGGTTAAGATCTATTTAGTTTGGAACGTCGATCGTTGGGATATCACTTCTATTACCGAAGCTTATAACTGTTGGTAGTTCTAATATTTTCCTAATGCATGCTGCTAGTGCTAGACTAGTGCAATCTGCTGCTGTTGCCACTATTGCTGGTAGTACGTGCTCCTATTCCTTATACTAGTCCCTGCTTCAGGAATTACTGATGGTACTAAAATTTCATATTCACTGCTGTTCCAGCAACTCCTGTATTTCAATCATTCCCCTCACAAAGTGTAATACCTGCGTTATTTTCATTTAAAGAAATGCGGCCTCTAGCAGTGACAATTTATGCCTGCTTATTACTGTTACTTCTCCGTCTAATATTTGTGTTGGTTCAACTGGCAATTTAGCTTCTGATAGTACTCATTCAACCACAGTACTTCTGTTTTACATGAACATGAAAGCTAAGTTATATCTGTATGTGCTTCCTCTACATAAACTAACTTGATGTCGTCCATTACTGGGTAGTTGTCAGGACTCGCTGCGAACTGCCTCCAGGCTCATCAGTCACAGGAACTGACTCGATGAGCTGAATCGCCGCCGTTCAATTCCTGCCAGCACTTTGAATACTCAGAGAGACAAATAGTCCTGTTGTGACGACTGGCAAAAGCTGCTCAGTTAAGTTCGGCGGAGCAACTTATGTTCGCAGTAAATTCGTATTTTTCAGCGTCCATCTTTGTGTTCAAGTCGATTTATTTGTGGGTTTCTTACCGTGTCAAGGCTTCTTTAAAAATTGAAGTGTATAAGTAAATTCATGCCAAATACAGGAAAATTATAGAGAATGCGATGTATGTTAATTTAGAAGCACAAAACATCTCATTCCTGAAAATTTTCGACCAATTTTTTCGTTAGTAATTTTCGTTGGAAATTTGGCTGAAAAGTACTTTTTGCTACAGTGTTGGAGCTTTTGTTAGAACAATATAGTTTCGGCTTGCTGTTGTTGTTTTCATTGATTCCCATTCGGAATTGAGGAACTTTATCTTGAACAATATCACTTTTCTTGACGTTCAGTTTTATTTACGTTACATAAAGTATCCTTAACTGCATTTTCAATACCCTTACACATCTGCCTTCTCCAATTGTGCTGTCCTATATTATATTGTACATATTTCTAGAGTTATTCCAAATTATGACGTGCGATTGCGGCAGTTTAGCCACATTTTTGAGGCGTGTATGCATTACATAAATATATAAGATCGCACTTCACCGTCAACTTACATAAATGACGGAGAAATTACCTTAATAAGCACCTATTACATCGATTTTGGTAAAAGCAGGGTCCACATTATATAATTATGCTGGGTGTTCAATAATTTACGTAACAACTTTTAGAGCTCATGATTATCAAACAAACAAATTCATACAAATGCCATAATATATAGTTAAATACATAATAGTTAGAAAGTAACACATTTTATTCAATCTGCCCTCCGTCTGCGTTGACAATGAGCTAAAGACGCCTAAAAAATAACGTGCACAAGTCTCAAATGATTTTTGAAGGGTTTGGTCCATTCCCTTGATTTCAGTACCCATAAATTTTGATGATGCGTCACTGACACCACACTCTCCAGTATGAATCAGATGCCGTAATCGAGATGATTCAGGTCTGGCGATGAAGGAGGCCACTTTTCCTTTGAAATGAAGTGGAG
>VCRD01002124.1:79696-99082 GCA_006783055.1 Trinorchestia longiramus
TACAATGTTGAAGCTAGTTCCGACCCATGTACTACTCGGGTTGTAGTTGATTTAGGGACAAAAACAGATTTCAATCCAGGTTTATTAATTGCACATGCATATCTATTGCTCTTTTTCTTTCTCCTTCTATCTGGAGCTATAATTAAACCTCGAATCAGTGCTTTAGAATGCTAGAAAATTTATTGTCCAGCAGTGGTCAAGATGATTTTTTAATGCATTCGCAGTGCCAGCAGAAGCGATGTTTGCCGGAAGCTGGTTCAAGATGCGGAAAATTTTAACTAGCAACGGGATCTAAATGCTGACAATTTTAACTTGAAAGAAATTAAGGGCCTGGGGTGTCCTGAAGTTTTTCATTATAAGTTTCTGACTCTTATTTTTCATTCGTACGTTATCGTCTCTGTCAAAAAGTCCTTCCGGCCTAACATCGTTAAAGATATTAATAGCAATGGCAGCTTCGTAAGTTTCAAGCGTTTATTTGGCCACTCTCCGGGAGTAGGCCTACATGAAAATAGTCTCCTTGGTGATGGTTTCTCTTTTTGATCATCCGTGCATTGGAGCTGCTCACAGCTATTCTTGCATCTAATTGGCAGCGTCGGGAATTCATTATCCTTTGTTCAGTAGCTGCGTGAACCACCAGCAGTATTTTATTTGCTCCGATATCGTAGGGAAGCCAGAAGTACAGTACGAAGAATCTTCCCACGAGTGTTTTCTATGTTCCTTTAATGTCTGTGATTTCTTCATTATTTGCTCTTCGAGATGGTCATTTCGCCGCTGCTAACCCGAGATGCGCTGGTGTAGACGCTGTCGTGCTAATTTTCGTGATGCATAGACGGATAACGTTTCATATTTCTCAGAATTTCCATGCCAATGGATTCGATTTATTCGACATTCAAAATAATGATACTTGCATTCTTAATGAAAAAAGAAAAGAAAATTCGAAACAATGTGAGAAAAAGAAACAATTTTTACTCGAAGTCATGTGCATCACATGTTATCAATCATGGCGTGCTTTCGTTATTGACGTAAAGACTAGCGACAGCTCTTGCCAGTATTGATGTAAAGACTAGCGACAGCTCTTACCGATATTGACGTAAAGACTAGCGACAGCTCTTACCGGTATTGACGTAAAGACTAGCAACAGCTCTTGACGGTATTGACGTAAAGACTAGCCACAGCTTCTGCCGGTATTGACGTAAAGACTAGCGACAGCTCTTGCCAGTATTGATGTAAAGACTAGCGACAGCTCTTGCCAGTATTGATGTAAAGACTAGCGACAGCTCTTACCGATATTGACGTAAAGACTAGCGACAGCTTCTGCCGGTATTGACGTAAAGACTAGCAACAGCTCTTGCTTGTATTGACGTCGCAATCTCTCAGGTCTCATAGTGATTTACTCTCACCGTGGAGAGAGTGATACTAGACAGATTTTTGACAGTTGGTTATGGTTGGTTATTATGAACTGATCTCTCGTCATTTCATGATGGTTTGGGATTGTTGTTGTTTGGATGATCCCTAGAAAGAGCTTCGACGTTTGGGTAAGATTTGTCAATTGATTTGTTGGCAGTGTACGATAGCTGCTGACGGCTGTTATTGATCGACCGATACCTTGATCGATAGTCTCCCATCATCAGCTACGACAATCGTCTGATTTGTGCAGAAGCGAAAGATTATGGTTCATTTTTGTCTTGTTAAAGAGTATACCGCTTACCTTCTATTACTACTTGTGAATCAATTTAGTCGACTCTGTGAACAATATTGTTAAAACATAAATCTGGAATCTCACGTACTCCTTTGGTGGTGATGACAGTTCCTGCGCATTGTATGAAAGAAAAATAAATGTTTTTACTGCGTACAGTGCTTTTTTAGTTTTAACATGGAGCTCGCAAATAGCAAGACCGAAGCAGCTTTCATAAAGGGGATTGTCTTATTACTTCCCACTGCCTACTCCTCTGCCGTGTATGAGCTCAGCTGGATTTCATGGTGGCTGTAGACCGGAGGGAAGAAGGCAGCTCTGCTTTTTCTAAGCTTTCTTATCGCGCGGAGAAACGGATGATGGGAATTCTTCAGCGCTAATGCCGCCGATGCACTAAAAACCTCCGACAGCTAACGCCTACGTTGCAAAATACGTGTTGTCTAAAGCCAGCTTGTATAATATTGAGAAACATAACTAGTGACCTTGATACAGGGACGCGATACGTAGACAATCACTCTTTCGAGACCTTATTATAGTCATTTATTCAGACATAATTGAAAGGTCACTGTACGCATAACATTAGCAATATTCCACCCAAAAAAATCACCGTTAGTAGCTCAAGCTCCGATCTAAACATCACACGAATCCTTAACTTGCGTACTAATTGCAGACGAGGTCGTAAATATTGTTGATATACTGTAAAAGTTCTGGTCCACGAAAATACCAAGAACGGAATACTTCAAAAAGATTCGCATAACTCGGCAGACAAGAAAAAGCCCTGCGTGCCATCATTACTGTTCCCCTTGCGGGACCCATAGCAAAGGCCCTTTTCTAGTCGGTTGCTCAGTCTAAGAGAGTGTCTGCTCTCACTTCATTTGTACGGGTGAAAGGATTCCGAAAAATTTTGAGCATTCGAACAATTTTGGTTTCCTATATTTAGTTATTACGTTAATCCTCGTCCACAATTACGCTTGTATTAACTATATTAATCTCTTTAATACTTCAATTTTGCTTGCTTCGTTGTGCTAAGCCAAAATTTTGAAGAACAAGGCCGCAATACGTGGCTTGAGCGGCTTAGTGTTCTGCTTGTCGGAGGTCAATTTCTTTGGAAAGAATGTCATCTCGACTATTAAGCTCAAGATACCTTCGTTTTTTTTTATTAATTTTCATTATAAGTTAGTTTTGCGTATGAGTTGTGTTGAAATTTCCACTTACACCTAATTTCTCCCACTGAAATCAAACATTAAGTTATTCAAGTAACTGTAGCTGTAAAAATTTATTGGTTTTATACACGATTCAATTGGTTTTCACGCGTTAAAATCTATATTTGTGATTCAACAATGCTAATGTAACAACTGACCCTTACAGTGAGGTAGAAAGAATATTTGGACAGAACAAATAAGTTCATTATTCAGCATTTTCATAAAGTACATGGTAATGAAACCTATAATAAGATGGTTTTAACCCTTTAGCGACCAAGTGGACTATTCGATCGCCTTTCACGGTCTTTGGGAGAATTGTTCTAATAATTAAACAGTGAGCAATATGAGGTTGCTACTAGGTTTGAACGCTTCGGCATGTTACAGCGTCGTTCTTTTGGCTGCCTGGCTCTCAGCGTGCTTCATTGCATCAGTGTACAGACGGTCTTTGTGAGCTTAAATGTAGAAACTAGAAAAACAAATTGGTCACTAAAGGGTTAACGCAAACATATTGAAATATTTAAAAATATGTATATATATTTTCTGTCCAAATAATTCTTTCACAACACTGTATAAATTCTAAGTATATTTCAGCTTCCTTTTCTCAAGGAATAACATATGTAATTTATTCATTCAACTACACAACTGAAGTTGCTGGTCAATCCAGATTGAGCTGCGGTCGACTACGTGGTGACACCCAGCCAGCATCACGATCTCAGGGTTGAGTGCTTGTCTTCCCTGGCTTAACGAAGCCATTCTTTGTCCTCCTGGTCGGGGAAATTCATGTATGCTCGATCAGTTCGTCTCTTTAGAAATGAGTTTACTTTTGTGTCGTTTGACGTGAGGTTTCCCCCTCGTCTCTGGCGGTGAAAAAGGTTTTTCTGTTCTTGGAAGATGGTTTTTTCTAACTTTCTTTTATTGCTCGTTTCGCCGCCGTCCCCACGCATTCCTGTTCATTTTCTTCGTCATTTTGCTTGCTATTGGTATGTTAGAAATATGTCTAGCGTTTAAATTTTATTCTCGTATCGGAGTAGTTTTGCTTTTTCATGTTCTTTTGCAATGCCTGCCTTTAGTCGAGCTTTATTTCCTGTGCAGCTTTTTTTGGATCCCGTGCGTTCCATCTCTTCCTCAGTCACTGACTAAAAATATTCCTTGAGTTTTTTAATTTTAAATAATAATTCATCAGTGCTTCAACGTACTTCTGTCAGCAAGTCTCATTACGGACGCGCCCTCTATGATATCCAAGACCTCTTTTCCTTCCCTGAATTGTATAATTTCTTTCATGAATTTTAAACATCGTCATGATTTATGGTGATTCTCGTCTTCGTTTCTTAATGTTTCTTTAATAACTTTGGGTGGTTATTGTATTTTATTAATCGTTCATAGCGCAAAAAAACATGTTCTAAATAGATAAAACAAACGTAGCGTTACAAAAATGTTAGTGTGAGATTTTCCGATGAAATGAGAGTTTTACTTCTACAATACTTTAGAAGAGAACCTTTCTTTAGAAAATTCTGGATGAGCAATTCCTCTGCTAAAATAATTACATAGCTAAGAAACTGCTCATTTCCATTCTACATTTTGGTCAGTGACTAGAATAACTAACGCGCAAATTCTTACTACAATTAAATCTTTCCTCTCCATACTTCACTTCAAGTTTTGCCAATTGTTTTTCAATTATATGTTTTAGATAAAAATGGATCCTACGCGTCGAACACACATTTCGTACATAAAACTAATGAAGTTTTTTAAAAGTATTACCATCAAAACAAATATTGCTTTTTTGTTTTTCTGCTTGGATTATTCAGTTTAATTTTCCGTGTGTGGTGCACCGTTTGCTTCCCAAGCTTCTGCAGCTATTGTGGAATTTTGGGCACAATAAATTAGTAACTACGGGTTTAAGTTGTCTCAATTTAGGAGTTTTCCGATGTAGATTATAGTTACCATTACTTAGAGGTTTTAAAGGCTTCCAATATTTTCGAAGCAGAGCTTGGAGCTGTGTAGGGCAAGCGCAACACCTCCCCTGTATCAGCCACCACGCTCCGACGAACTGAGCAACTTGCCTTCAAATAGGTCATGTGCGCAGCCTCTGAAAGCTCTTTTAAACTGGAAGAAAATGAACCTATATACATTTTGTGTCGAAAATTTTGCCTTAAAATTCGAGTTTATGTTCCTATTACGCTAAAATTGTCAGCCCCGAAGGCGCTGCAGGTTTCACGCCAGCTCATGTCTTCCTCACACTGATGAACAGATTTCTTGAGGCATAAAATTCAGACTTGCAAACACATACAGGAAATTTTTATGCATGTGTCTAAATTTATTAACTGAATTACTTTCTATTCAGATCAGCGCCAACGTCGATCATTCTGCAGTGCAATACTCGCTGTAAACGTGTTATTGAAAGAAATAAGAGTTCAATATAATGGAAAAAAATGCTTGTCATCTTAATCATAGCAAGTTTATTAACTAACTCAAAGATTTATCAGGTACACCGTGACAGTAAAATTTTTCGTTCCTCTTCAGCATTTATTTATCTTTTTAAAAGTGGAATTAGAGTTTTTTCTCGTGTGTCGACAGCCTTGCGATATTCAGGAGTCTGTCGATGCAGACACGGAATTGACAGTCTGCGTTTGCCTGCTCTGCTACATAATATGGAACAAACTAGATAGTTCCCGTAGAAGTTCCACGGTTTAGATTTGAATGATTTGAAATTATTGTGAAGAAAATGTGTTACAGATTTACGGCGAATTATTGTGTTTTCAATAAATATTTTTCATGAATATATACAGAACTTCCATTCTGTTTCTTATCTACCGATAGTATAGCCTAGGTAGTACCCGTGGAAATTCCTTGGTTTGAAAATGTTAAAATTAAGGATCCATGAAATAAACTACATTTTTCAGTTTTACCTGTGAATATTTTTCATGAATATATACAGAACTTCCATTCTGTACGTTATCTACCGATAACATGGTCGAGTAAAAGAAAAAGGCTGATAACGGAAAAAAGGCGTTTTTATAGTAATCAGGCGCCTTTGGTAGCCACAATACAATGCTTATAATACATGTATACGCGTTCTGATTTCAGTTCAATAATTTTTCTTCCGTCGTAGATTGGAAGAAGTAGGACACACACACACACACACACAGATAAATAGCAAGAGAGACATTGTCTATCATAGATGTAGACTGGATTTGTCCCGTGGAAATTTTACGGTTTAGATTTCACTAATTTGAATTTTTTATAAAGAAGAATGTATTAAAAAATTACGGCGATATATTGTGTTTTAAATAAATATTTTTCATGCATATGTACAGAACTTCCATTCAGTATCTTATCCACCGGTAATATGGCTTAGATAGTACGTGTGGGAATTCCACGGTTTAAGAGTGATCAAATTAAGGATCTATGAAGTAAAATACATTTTTCAGTTTTACCCGTGGTACTTTTAGAACCTGAATATTTTTCATGAATATATACAGAACTTCCATTTTGTATTTTATCTAACCATAACATGGCTGTGTAGAAAAAGAAGGCTAATAACGGGGGAAAATGGCTTGATTTATAGTCATTAGACGCCTTTGGTATCCACAATACAATCCTTATAATACATGCGTAACCGTTCTGATTTCAGTTCAAGCATTTTTCTTCAGCAATAGATGAGCAGTAGTAAGACGGACACACACAGATAGAGAGAAATAGAGAGATAAAGAGACACTGTGAATTAAATATGTACAGTAAATATTGTTTATTTACCTCCCAGATTACTTACCCCTTTACTTCCAGGGTAATTTATCTTCCGCTGTTACACACACATGCACAAACAGTTTACAAATTTCCCTTGTCTCAGTTGGTGGAGAAATAATGCCTCCGTTGCTCAAATAATTTAAGACTGCACGCTTTTCTTTTGAATATCATGCGTTTCCATTTACGATTTTCCAATCTTTTCATGAGCCGTGGAAGACGTATGAAGCTATACGGGAGGCGCCATTGGTCAGGACGACGTGGGGTGGTTACTATCTACTTGCATTAGCTGGCGGAGGAAGTGTCTCTGCACTATGATGTGTTTTGGCTGATCTGCGGCGCTCGCCGATATCGATTATTGGAACCCGGAGAGGACGTGGGGGATGGGAACGGCGGTGGGTGGGGAAGTTGAGGGGTATCGAGGGAAAAGAATGTGGAAGTGTGTTATGGAGGGGAGCTCGATTTCGAGGGGGAGGGGAACTAGCCGTGGAACGTTGAAGGCGGTGGAGGGAGATGAGCACGCTATGTGAAAGACGAAACTTCCGGGTTATTAGAGGCGAGGATCAGCAGAACGAGCGACGAATGCGTTCAGGATGGTGGAGAAGAAAGGGGGAATTTTAGGACATTGAATTTCTCGAGAACGTGGGAAAGGCTTCGGCGTCCAGCTTTCCAAGGACCTCAGATTATGAGATCTATTATCCTGTACTGGGACCGAAATAGACTCCCGAGGTATTGGCTGGCTTACAGGGTCGGCCAGTGCCTTCATTTTTCGGGTCACTCACAGCTTAATCTTTCGCTTTAGTTTCATACCAATTTTCTTGTCGAAACTTGAATTTTTTTTCGGACAATTGCCACCATCTTAGGAGTTTATGGTAGTTAGCTGAGACGGACGGAAAATAGTTAGGTTTATACAATAATTAAGCGTGGGGACTTGAAATAGGGATGAATGTTAAAATTAGAGTGGAATGTATAACAAGTGTTTAACTATTATAATGTGTAACATTCAAGAATTAGATTGGATATTACGCGCACTTTTATTATTTTGAATTGTTTTAAAAGAATTCATGTGCATAATAAATGTTAACACAAAACGAATTTGATTGAACTAATAACTTGTTGGCAAAAATTTCGCGAGGAGGAAATTGAAAGTTCGTGAAAGTTTGCCGATTGTTTACAGCTGGAGGGAGTCGGGGTTTGTGGGGAATGAGGCTCCTCCCCTTGACGACTCTTCGGCTGCGCCCCCACTGGTACCTCAACTTTTGCGGACCAATATAATTAGTTCCTCGTACAAATATTCAGATATGATCTTGTATAAAGCGAGTTAATTAAAGAATTGCTTCACCAGCTGACGGAACCATAATAATCAGCATAATGTAAAGAAAGCCTGAGTCTTTATTTTACTCATGGGTGCTGAGGTTTGATTAGATCTGAGTTTCCCAACTCATGAATATTTGTACTGCTATTTCACTGAGTCATACAAAAATTTTAAATAAATATCTGGAGTTTTATAAAGCTGGATGATGATCCCAAAATCGCTCTTGAAGCAGAGAAAAATATGATATGCTAGTTCATTTTAATTTGCATAAAAGATCTGTAACAAAAATAACTCGATCTAAAGCTCTGTGTATCTAAGAAGAGCTTAAAGATGATCTACCGGAGCTTTACTACTCAGCTCCATGTGTTTAGGACACAGAGACATTACAGACCTGAAATTAACATTTTTATAAAACTTTTTATTACAAAGCTTTTCTATATATGTAGCTTTTTTCGTCTTTCAAACGGTCTTACAACAACAAGTCTCGTTTTGGGACTTGCCATGAGAGAGCGTGTGCCTGAAATAGAATCGAAGTGTTCTGTTCTGAGTAAAGCTTTTCTATGGAATTAAGAAATTCAAAACACTTTATACTTGCCTGCAGTAGAGATTTAAATTACTTGTACACTCCTATGCCTCAAAAACACTAGTGCAAGTTAGTTTTTACGTTTCTTTCTTCAAAATTTGAATGGAAAGAATTGTGTTCAGAACAAAAGCTTCTATGGTTTCTACAATGTTCCGTATTTTGGACTACACTTGTACACGGTGCCCCAGCGTTATGGGACCCCCAAAAAAACATGTATAACTCAAAAAAGTTACGGTCGTAGGAAAAAGGCAAATGCACCTTAGTACAACAGATACAAATTGTTTTAATTAAATCCCAAAAGTCTATTTTTATTATTATTTTTCAGATGGTCAACCTCAACTCTTGAACACTAGTGTACCCAGCTGTCAAAAAAGACGGTAGAGATTTTTGTGATGATACCCGTGCCATCAAAAATGATGGCCAATACTGTTGGAAAGATATTAAATAAAATTACATATAAGAACTCAATTCAATATATTTAGTTTTATATATATTTACAAAGGACAAACGTTTTAATTGAGTATTTCTTTAATGACAACATTCCTAGTGAAAACTAAGACGCTTAGTTTTCTACTGCTGCAGTTGACTGCAATTCGTGTTCTATTCGGGTACAATGAACACGAATCAAAGGGCAATACTCCGCCGAACTCGGTATCCACGATACAGACTAGACTATATAAGGCTCTGGATCTCTTTAATTTTTTTTAAAGTGACACAAAACATATAAATAAATAAATAAATATGTATAATTTTTTAAATAAATGTATATATAAATAAATAAATCTTTATATTAATACGCTTACGACTATCGTACCTGTTCGTCACACCCTTCATTGCGGTATCTATTATACGGTTGGGGTCGGGTCACGTTACATTACGTTACTTTGGGTTAGAAATTTTATGAATGTTTTGGTTTAAGAATTTTTTTCCATTTTTTAATTTTTTAAATGGTTTAAATATTTTATATTTTTTAAATTACTTTTTGTTGTTTTTAATTTTGTAAATTTTCAAACGGTTTAATTTTTTGAATTTTTTGAATTTTTCGAGTTTTTTGAATATTCTAGTTGTTTTTATATTTTGATTTTGTTTTAATTTTTTAAATTGCTTAAAATTTTTCTTTTTTTTAGTTTTTGAATTTTTTGAATCTGGAATTTTTAAAATTTTTGATATTTTGTCAGTTATTTAAATTTTTGAATTTTTTTACATTTTAAAAAGTGCTGCTATCGTATCAGTGATACCTACAATACCTTACTTATATGCGAACCTCTACTATGCGGCCCCATGAAATTGCGAATTTTTGAACGTGGCCCTTACACTGAAAAGTTTGCATACCTCTGATCTAAAACAATTGAGCAGAGAATAAGAGAACAAAGAGAAGCAGCAAGAGAGCGACAGAGAAGGAGCTGACAGCGCTTGCGAGAAGACGAAAGGCAAGCAACTCGTGATAGAAGCAGACTACGAATGCAACAGCGAAGGATGAATATGAGTCAGGAGGAGCGAGAATTGCGTCTTCAAATCATGAGAAATAGAGATCAAGAGAGTCGAAATGATATGAATAATGTGGAGGGACGGCAATTTCTAGAAAACAGGAAAAACAGATACCTAGAAAGACAAAATGATATGAATGAGGTGGAGAGACAGCAATTTCGAGAGAACATGAGAAACAGAGACCAAGAAAACGAAATGATATGAACGAGGTGGAGAGATAGCAATTTGACGCCATGAGGGCAACAAAGTTGTTGAATCATGTAATAAATGATTGCTAATTTATTCACTACCTGTAAAATCATGCTACGGAACTAAATATATAGTAAATATATAAACGCACGACGGTCATTTTTAGTAGTAGATTAGATTCATGTGCTCTTATAACCAAATTATGCATCAACGGCTGCATTCACTATAAGCATTCTATGTATCGTTGATACCATAATAAAAACTCAAAGCTCAATTTTTGAGTTGCGTCAGTTTGTTTTCGAGTCCCGTAACACTGGGACACCCTGTGTATATTTTGAGTGTCGTGGATGCATCCTGTCGTATGCCACGAAAGGTAGTCGAATACTCGGGAATACATGCAATGTGATGAATCTATACTGTAAAGTAATTTTTGGGCAGTGACAGCGTGTGTTGCAGTGTCAATAATTACTGCACATGTTGCTGCCTCTGGCAGTAGTAAGCGCCACTCAGGCGGTAGTGGCAGCGCCACTCAGGCGGTAGTGGCAGCGCCACTCAGGCGGTAGTGGCAGCGCCACTCAGGCGGTAGTGGCAGCGCCACTCAGGCGGTAGTGGTAGTGCCACTCAGGCGGTAGTGGTAGTGCCACTCAGGCGGTAGTGGTAGCGCCACTCAGGCGGTAATGGTAGTGCCACTCAGGCGGTAGTGGTAGCGCCACTCAGGCGGGCAGCATTAGCGTCACTCATGGCAAGTGTCACCAAGAGATGACACTTCAGTTCAGTTTGAGGTCCACGGAATAATTTAGGCCTCATGCCTGGCCCTCTAACTCAGGAGGTTCACACTGCTAGCATTTCCGCAGGGGCTGCAGATACCAGTGCTCTATTTCCGACCGCAGTACAGCAGAAGTGAGGAGGTGAGGGCAAGGAAGGGAGCTGGTGGTGGACATATTCCATGTGGTGCTGCTCCACTGACTGCCTCCCTGTCACTTCAGCTGCTAGACGACTTGCTTCCAATGTTATTGTGTGTCTGCTTGGAATTGACTGTTGACGTTTCGGGCAGAACTATCATTAGGCTGTTTGACATTTAGTGTTAAATGTTCGATAAGTGTTTAAATCATTCTAAGTATCATTATCATTAGTAACAGCAGTATTGCAGTCGTTAATATCTTTATTATAATCGTTATCATTAAACGGTTATTAAACTCTATTAATAACAATATCATTCGTATAATTATTTTGTCTTGTTTTTTATTCAAAAATTATTTGCATTCAGTGTGACGCGTTCGCTCGTAAGAAGCGTTCAGTCACGACTAGTCCTGCAAATTCCACTAATTGACTAACGAACAGTCGAAAAAAAACAACCAAGTATCATGCCCTTGCAGTCTTCCTTTGAAAGGTTTATGTGTGAAGGTATTCCACCACAACGAATGTTGAAGAACAAGTCAGGCGTGAACAAGTTGAGCAGTGAGAGGCTAGGTGAGATGTATGTACGCATCAATAGGTGTACGTGCAGTGAGTGTACAGGGTGCGGCAACATAACTTCATTTTTTCAAAGCGAAATGCATTTAAAAAAGGGAGTTATTTGGCCACACCTTGTACATATACATATGCTAGTGCAGGCACTGCTAGTACTTCAATTGACACTCAGATGCAATCATCACATCATGTCTCTGCCTGGAAGTCGCGTTACTCGACAGACAAACCATTTGAACTTCTCAGTCGATTTCATGTAAAATTTATGCACCAGAAATTACCTAACGAGCTCGAAACAAGGTTCTACATAGGTAATTTTAAGTATTTTTTAGAATTTTATCATACCTAATTTTTCTCTATTGTAAGTAGTTGGATTTATCCTTGTTTATTTGTGTAGCTGCGTGCTTCAGATCCTGCCAACATTTTCGACCTCCAGTTCGGAGGCCTGTCAGACGGTGGGATCAGCATCGACTGCCGCGGAGGGCCAAAGAATCTCGCTGTTCATAGCTCAGGATTCTGTTTTTCCTGGCATCCATCGAGCCAGATGAAATCATCTTAACTTCCTATTGGGGCTCCTTAATTTAGGAGGGAGGCTTATTTTTCTCAGCACTGGCTACGTGATGGGACTGACGGAGCAGCACCTGCTATGCGCGTTTTTCGAGCCCCTACGGAAATTTTCTACGGATTTACGTCTGTTTTGGCCTCGTGACTTTGGCTCCACGGCCGAATTGCCGGAAACCAGAATACGAAATTTTCTGATTTGCATCGAAAACTTTGTCGGTCATGCAATCACACCGAAATCTACATATGTATTTCTACAGAAATGAGACTCCATAGTGTTTTGCTGAATAAAACAAGAAAAATCGTTGAATTGAAATGATTCATTAACGACTCAAGAGCCTCGAGTCTCTGAGTTTGTTAGCTTTCTCAGTGTGCTTTATACATTGTTCATAAAAATTCCTGTAATATACATACTTTCTTTGTTTCGTTTAATTGTTTAATTATGTCTGAGATCGTGCATAGATTCACAATGCATTCACTGTCTATTCACAATATTCTTAGTACATTCAGTGATTGTTCACTGCGCTTGCAACATGCTTCCAACCTTTCTTTAACGTGCTTGAAATGTGCACTCAACTTCATTATTTTTGAAGCTTTTTTCTCAACTCTACCCTACCTCTGCAGTGCAACTATGTGCATACCTCCGAGGAGTTCGAACTTGTGATTTTTCAAAATTCGACTAACCTTTCAAACTCAAATTCGAACCCTGATAAACAAACTCGTATGCTGCTGCTAGAAATAGAAAACAAACTCTCATCAATAGTTATCCTTTTCAAGTTCTTTCTTTCCTTCGTATGTTGGAGCTCGGGGTAGTTCTTCTCGAGCTTTAATATCTTGCAAGACCGGATCTGTTTTCTCGACCACCCGGCCGTTTTGCTCGCCGTCCGGACTTCCAGATCATTCATCTCAGTCTAAAAACTTGTCCTTAAAACTTCCTTAAGTTTGGATGTTCAAGAAATATCTGCTTCATTTGTTCATTGTTGCTGAAAAAGTTGCTATCTTCGGCGGAATTGAGGACTGCGTACGACGAGGCAGCCATTCTGCGGTCCGTTAATTCTGAATCTTTTTTCTCTTTGTGCATAACTTCGGACGTCGTCTTTGAATCCCAGAGAAAAAGAATGAAAATAAAATTCGTATTAGAATAAGCTTTGAAGAAAATGGTATTTTCGGTTTTATTTTTTTCAGCAAGATTGATTTTTTTCGAAATTATGAATCTTATTTTCGTTATATCAAGTTGCAAATAAAGGTTTTACCTCCGGCGCATTGAAGCGTCAAACTAATTAGCCTTGATTTTTATTATTATTCAAAAAAATTTGCATGCTTCCAGCAACTTTGATATTAGCATAAAGAAACCATACTTTGTTTGTTTGATCTTACTGAAAAAAAACATTTGAACGCTGTTAGCATTATGTGTTTGTTTATTTTAATTACGAGTCCCTAATTAACTTTGAATGTTTTGCACGTGGAACTTTTCAGCGTATTTTAATACAACGGGAATTTTCTTTACTAGGGTCAGTGTTAGTTTGGCTGAGCAGAAAAATCGTGCGTCAAATCAGGACTACATAATTGTAAGCGTTTCATCAACCACTTTTCCCTGCATGAAACCATCGTGGGTGCCGTTTTTCCAGTTATTTTCAGCGTATTACAAATTTGTTCTTCATTTCGGAAACTATGATTTTCCGCATAAATTTGATTGCAGATTTAGGAAACGAAAAGAAATTGGTAAATGAAAAGTAAAACGCAGAAACTCGATTACACAAAACATAGTGTGTATTCAATCTATTTTTTGTATTAGCGTGAAGGAAATTGATAAACCTTGATTTAAATATAGTAATTTTATGTGTATGTCTTGGTGTTTTAGACTTCAAAGGGACGTTCGAAATCCTATTTACTCGCCCTAGTCCAACAATCTCACAACCCACGCTCTCAGACATCGACACACCCAATGCATCTCTTCCCCCTGTAACCAAACCAAACAAATTCCCGGCAGTGCAATACTCAACGCTCAGTATTTCAAGGCAAGACTCTTTATTTCATCTCGAGCGAAGTCTGGCTGCGTTTGGGTGCAGCGTTGTTCACAGAAGACAGAGCCTCGTTTTTCTTCATTAGTTGCAACGGGGACAATTTTTACGACAAAGAGCCCGCAGGAAAGGCGAATTACGACGCGCTGCCCTCCTTAAGGCCGAGTGCTCCTTAGTCAGTTCTCAGAGCCTCCTCACAACTCGACACAAGCTGTGAATAATTCGCTGAATTTGCAAATTCTCTCTGTTTCAAAAGGTTAAGTTTCAAGTGATGACCAAGATGAGCTAAAAAATGCTGGACATTTTCTGAAGTTTTAATTTGTGTAGAAATCTGTACTTTTTCTCAAAGAGCAATATTTAAAGCACAGATTTCTGGCTATGCTTCGATTTTGGGGAGTGGTCAGAGTTCATGTAAAGAGCAATCAGGGCTGACTAACAAGCTGCTGTGGTCAGCTCGTAACTGAGAGGCTGGTTCTCTGACCTGAAAGATAGAATCGGAGGAAATTTGCGTCTTTGCTACCACTCTGTTTCCATGCAATGGATAAATGGAAATGGTAGAACTGAACACTGTATCAAAGGACTTTACCTGTTTTTAGTGCTCTATATATGTCTGCTATACGTCTTAAATATAATATTGGAAAAACGAGTGTTTCTAGCGCTGCTTCGTAGTGAGTGTCCACCACTTCATTGTCTGGGCTGTGGTATCTTTATGTCAATCTTTACTAGTCCTCATGTGTACCAATTTATCGTCTCTCTCTAGCAACGTACCCTGATCAATTCTATTTGCTCTGTTCAGCGAAATTGCACTGAGACGTCACTCTTATTCTCTCTCTTACTGCTTTACTCTCCATCGCCACTTCATTGTTATGCGTCACTGCTTATTCAAACTTGGTTTATTTAAATTCTTGCGCAAAGAGAAGTCCCCGCTCGTTCCACCACACAATCTATTCGATTCTATTTTAGGTATTTTTGCATTTCCAAACACTACAAGGCTCCCAATGTCTCTGCCATGTCTATCACTGAGCACTTTATGTCCCCTCTTGTGCCACATAGCGTTGACAAGTGACAAGTCGGATATTGAAAAACCCTTCACCTTTTTTCAAGTGAACTCGAAAGTGGAGCCACTTTCAAGCAGCGTTGTCGTGCCGTTCTCCAGCACATCTTCATACTCGGACTCGTGCCCACTCTTTATTTAAGCCTGATAAAACTGTAGTATATACGTCCTCTCTCACCTTAGCAAAGTCTGAGGTTAAGGAAGAAAAAACGTTGAGACATCATGATCATTCGAAGTTTATTTGATAATTTCAATTTTTCTAATTGCACAAGTGATGTTTAATAGCTATCGTTACATTCAAATGTAAAATTAATTGTTTGAAATAACATTCCATTTTGTTTAAAAAATTACATCAACGCGATCACGTTTTTCAATAGTAAAATTGATTATAATGGCTAAATATTTAGACAAAAGAATAACTATTTTTGAATTACATTAGAAGGAGGGAAATCTCCAGCAAATATTATTAAAAGCAGTCATAAAATTTAACAGAATACTCGTCTAGAAAACGTTCAAGGGGTTCAAAGAGACAGGACTAGTAAATAATAGGTTTGGACGAGACTGTCCTCCAACTGCTACGCCCTAAAAACTGGTAAAATCCACCAGAAATGGCTTAGAAGAAATCCAAAGGAGTCTCTCGGCAATCTGTCAAGTGATGGGAAAGCATCTGTCTGTACCATGTCCACCATTCCCCATAAAGACTTGAAGATCTCCCTTCAGAAACATGAAAAGAAACAGCTGTTCACTGTGAAAACTTTGGCAAACGTGTTGCAAAAGATGGAATTCTTCTCTCTCGTATCTGCAAGAGCACGCTATCAAGCCTTTTCTTGAGTCACAAGAAAAATTTTATGTACGGGAAAAATTTAACTTACGAAATGATTGATTTTGGTCTGGGACTGGTGAGACCAACACCCGGATGGTCACTCGACGACGAGAAACGCTGCGATCGCTGAAACCAGAACAAGGTCAATGGTTTTTGAGGAAAAAGGGCATAATTAATCAAAAAGATTACCTCAGTGACATTCTTCCCAAGCCATTGTTTCCTTGGGTTCAAAATCATTCCAAAAAAACGCCAGTGATCATCCTCATGTCTTATACAATAAACAGTGTATCTCCATCTCTTTTTCAATCTCTCTCTCTTTCTCGCTCTCTCTCTTTGTGTCCGTCCCATTTTTTCAATCTATTGCTGAAGAAAAATTATTGAACTGATATTAGAACAGGTATACATGTTTTATGAGCATTGTATTGTGGGTACGAAAGGCACCGGATTACTATAAAATACGTCATTTTTTCCGTTATTAGCCTTGTTCTACACGGCCATGTTATCAGTAAATAAAATTTAAAATATAAAAAAGAAGTTCTGTATATATTCATGGAATAATATTGATGTTCTAGCGGGTAAAAAGGAAAAATGTATTTTACTTCATAGATTCTTAATTTTATTACTTTTAAACTGTGGAATTTCCACGGGTACTATCTAGGCCATGTTATTGGTAGTTAGGATACAGATTGGAAGTTCTGTATAAGTTCACGAAAAATATTCTTTTAAAACACAATAATTCGTCATAAATATTTAATACATTCGTCTCTATAATAATTTCAAATTAGTCAAGTCTAATCAAACTTATAATGAAATTATGGGTTAAAAAATCATTAATGTTATAATTTTTAAACAAATTAGTCAAATCTAAACCGTGGAATTACCACGGAAATTATCTAGTTTCAGTACTATTCTGCATCTTCATTTGGACCTAAGAAAACACAAGAATGGTTGACATCCAACATTTCTCCCTTCATTTCGAACGAGGAATGACCTCCATGGCCAGACCTAAATTCTGAATTGCGGCATCTGGTCCATAGTGAGGAATAAGGTTTCAGCGACATATCACCAAAATTTTGAGCCACTGAAGTGATCATTCAAAAAGAAATGGACCGAAATTCTACAAAAAAGTAACTCGAAACTAGTGCAGGTTCTTCTCTAAGCGTCTTCAGCTTGTAATGAACGTAGCATATTGAATAAAATACGGCAATTTTCAACTATAACATATTTAGCCTTTTTTCTCACATTTATTTATGTACGCGTGTTTGTTTAAAAAATATGGGCTCTAAAGGTTACATTTATTATTGAACACCCTGTACATTGTTCGGGGTGTTCAATAATTTGTTAATTTCGTAAATTCAGGGCATCTTCCATGACTCGCTGGTGCTAACAACAAATTATTTGCTGAACATTTTGGCTTGAACGTTCTTGCATTATTTTTTCATGGACTTAGTTTTTTTCGTTAAGTCTCTTGACGCGAGTTTGTCAAAAAATTAGGAACTTGAGAGAAAGTTTAGCCATGTACTGTTGGGCAGCAGGGAAAAACGGAAAAATTATGTTTGTCTAAGGCCTCTGTACACATGCGTCAGCTGAAAATATAAGCCTCGTTATTTTTTAAAGCTTCTTTCTACCTTTACTTTTTAAATTCATTGATGTTATTAAAATTTACAGGAACCTTTATATTAAAAACTTTGTTTCTTATATATAACTGATTTTTGGACTGTTCACTGGTTGTTACGTGTAATTATTTAGTGCTGTTCACACCATGCGCGAAAATGTATGTACTATTTTTGTGTTCTAAATTTAAGCGTCAAAATACTCTACATCAATGAATATTAATCATGGTCACATAATAAGATTGGTGACATGAAAATACATAAAATTCTCCGAATTAGAACTTGGTGAATATTACGATGAAGTGGTTTTTTATTTGTTCCTTTGCTCATCTCACCGGGCTGTGCAGCCATCGTGTAACCCTCAAAAAACATCGAGCAAGCCTCCACTTGTTTTAAAGCTGCTTCTCGTATTCTGTTTCAAATTAAGGCCATAAATAACAGCTGGAAATGAATAACACATTAATATTAATGCTAGTAATACCTTAAGTTTGGCGGAGATTTCTTCATGAATAAATATGACTTGGCCTTTGTGAAACAAGTACATCCAGAGCCCCTAAAAAGACTCCACGTCGAGCCGCACCACAGAGGACAGGAACAGTTGCTGGGATCATCATCCCTAGTCTTAAAATGTTAAGAAGTGTAAACCTGATTCCACGCAATGTGGATTTATATTACACTTTGTGATACCGGACTGTGATGCATCGGAAAAAAGTTTTTTATTGTTTGATTTGATTTGTAGGGGAGCTGAAGTGGAGATGCAGAGACTTTAACAGTAATACCAAACATAATGCGTCTTTAGCGGACATTTCCTCATCCATTAACATGACTTTGCTCGTGTGCAGGAGACCTGGGGGGTGCAGTGGGGGTGCGGAACTGCCTGCTGTCCCGCCAACAGTGTGCAGATGATCCAGCGTGTCGGAGCATCCTTGACATTGTGCCGCGGGTATGCGGCCCTGAAAGCGGTATGTTGCGTCCTGTAATGTGTTCTCTATCCAAGATTGTATTTAATGCATGCTAATTTGTATAATTACATGTTTCCTTTAGGCTTTATTGTTATTCATATGAGTTATTAGTTTAAACATCATTTGAATGTTTATGTGTAAAATCCTATACATGCCGTATATAAATGTGTATTTTTAATTGTGTTTTGTATGTTTGTAGGGTATGTGCTCATCTTTAAAAGTTAAATGTCAGTGTATTTAAAACTATTTTTTGACTAATACATTTGTCTCTGCACATTCACATATAATTATGTTCTTTACGCAGGATTGTTTGATACAATTCCTATAAATTCATTTCTTAGTTGTTTGTTTTGAGGGCGCTGCATTTTATCTTACTGATCAATTTTTATTAAATCAGTGATTTCTGTTATCGTAATATGATTCCCGTTTTGACAGGTTTTCCTTCGTACGTACACAGTAGTATTTGCACTTTATTGTACTTTTTAATCTATAATGTTTACGTGCCGTTATTTGTAGGCGATAATTGCGCCCTAAACTGATTATGTATGCGTGAACTGGCGTGTAATTCCGACGCCGCTCTGGGTGTACCATAGCACTGGGTGTACCACAGCTCTGGGTGTACCACAGCTCTGGGTGTACCACAGCTCTGGGTGTACCACAGCTCTGGGCGTACC